>WOGR01000051.1:0-36544 GCA_015342045.1 Leptinotarsa lineolata | reverse complement strand
GGATTAACGAGGCCTTACCTTTTAACGTGCGATTACCCAGCACGGTGGCCCCGGCGGGGAATCGAACCCCGGTCGTCCGCTTGAAAAGCGAATGTGCGAATTATGAAATGAATAAATAGATCCACTCATTATCAAGTTAAAACAGAAACCGAAACTTGCGAGTATAAACGCCTTCATTGTTTGCCATTCTCTAGATACGTATTCTAACCTCACAAAAATATTTTGAAATCCATTGTCTAATACTCACAAGAAATGTGAAAAATAAGTAGATATTGTGTTTTGACATATAACCGACATATAGCCAAAACCAAAGAATAATGAATAGATCAGCCACGAAGATGCGTCCAAACACGGTATGTACAAATCTCCCAACAACCGATTTTTCGTTTATAATCCAGTTGGGCTTTTTTCACACATATGCGGTTTCATTCGGTCCAGTTCGTTTTCAGGTTCAACCAAAAAAGAACTCGAACAGAATGGAACCCATTCACACGTACATAGTTATCACAGGCTATTCCTTCGTCAGTAGTGAAAATGGTGAGAAGTAAATTTTTTGCCATATTGTTTCATAATAGAAAAATTAAAAACAAACGCTATAATATACTGGGAGAACCCTCTCATCACTTTTCAGCAGGAATGTGAAATTCACTTCTACATGATTTTTTCGAAGCTTTGGAAGAAGAAAGAAACATTTTTAGAATGCTTCAGAATGTCAACATAATAATTTAAAGAATGACACAATTAGATATACTCGCTATCAGGTTATAACAAAAACTGAAATGTGTGTGTACGATTGCATTCATTGCTTTCCATTCCCTACACGAGTTTAGATCCCATAGTACATAATGAAACGTATTAGTGTCAAGGGAGTATCAATGTGAACATATTCTACTAGGTACCGAATAGAAACCGAATCACACTTGTTGACAACCATCGAAAACAAACCGAACCGAATGGATCCGCATATGTGTGAACCAGCTCTAATGCGGAGGTTTACGTATTTTCGATAGCCACAAACTACTTAACATTCTGGGTATCCACAACCACTTCCGGAAATTGATTTCAGTCGCTTTGTATCAAATAACAGCCCGCGCACAACACAATGTGTATTTATTTGTTGCAGGGACTCAGCTGTGTGTATTCATAAATTCTGCTACATGTTCTGTGTGAACTACTGCATATTAAATCTTGATATTGGATTCAAATTACATGCACATACATGCATTTCACTGCGAATTCTTGCTGCTTTTATTACTGCAGGATGCAGTGAAGGGTCAGAGGAAAAAGCTGAATACCATTCTGTCGATGTCTGGGTTGATAAAAGGTCGTCGAAAAAATGTTCAGCTCGCAGTACGGCACAGCTGATATCATCGATTTAGAAACTGTAACAAGAATACCGAATAAAATGGAAGTTACAACCACTTGTTCATTCCTGGGTTATTATCAGGCCTTATAGTCTGGATCACAAAATTTTAGCGTTTTTTTACACCATGCAAAATTTAATCACAATGACTAATAATCTACAAAAGCTCACAGTATATATACACGTTATATGTTGCTTATTGGCCTTTTCTATTCATACCCAAGGTGGCATGGACCAATGTCAATGCTGACTTGCTGAATCGACATCCGGCGATACGGAGTTCTTAAAACAACGGCACAAAGACTTAAAGACTTTTTATTTTCTTTGTTGCATTTCGGAATATGTCATCACCTATTTTTCTATAAATACCGTTCCGCGTGGCGAAATGAGTTAGTTATATAATTTAAAATACAATCCACCTCAGAACGGTTGATTCAAAAAGCTCCTATCTTTAGAATGTCCGATTATCATTCAAGAACACACATTCTCTGTTCTTTGAACGTCAACACAACAGTTGTATTCCTCTCGAAAGCTGCATTCATACTTTTTATTTTTCTTTCCTGCCATTCTCCACCATATGGATCTTGTTTCGGCGGTTATAAATGGGACATGTAGTGTTGTCCAATGACGATTTCTCATGTTGAGCTCCTGTATCGGTATCCTGGACACCTTGTAAATGGACTAGGTGAGTTAATATAATAAGTAGTATCTTATCGCGCTCTGTTATTGCTTCTCTTTACTTTTATACATCTCGAATTATATTTATGTATTCAGCGGTTAGAGTAATTGCTGTTTGTCCGCGATGCGTCTTGAGCCAATCCGTGGGAAATCCATGGGTTCGGTTCTTAAATGAAACAATTACCTACTTGCGTGTTTACAACACATTATTGAACCATTCCCGCATTATGTTTGTTTTTATTTTTCCATATACCCCTTCATATCTCCATATTTTAGAGCATCTCGGCGGTTTTCGTTTTTTTTCACACGGTTTATGTTATTAAACGCCGATGAATTTGCGTATGCGAAATTCGATGGTAGTCTGACCATTTTGCATTTTATTGATGATAATCAGCGCTTCTAGTTCACATTGTGAACATGCGTCAGCAATATTCAGTCCGAGTTCATATTACATGACCGCCCTTGGTCAGTTTTCCAAGGCGTAATCATAATGTAATTATTTCGAAAAAAAGTTCATTATTATTTTTCTCGCTGGCTATTACACATCAGAGCCCTCAGTATACCGAAAAGGTTTGTGAATCTGGGACTTTCGGTATCATATTGAACCTGCACCTCTACCTAGGATTATGATTGAGTTGTCAATAGGCACGGAATGACATATAAAAACTTCTTGAAAAACTTTAATGTATGTTCAAAAACTACAAAAGTTATAAACAAATGTGTGAACCACAATAAACCTTTATGGGATGTAGTGAAGGGTAAAATTGACCCATTCATGTTGGACCTACCTATATCATTTCTATTTAAGATCTTTTTTGTTTCAGTGTCAAAATCATTGGCCCTTATTTAGGCGGACTTAGGGTTTCATCGATTTTAAGGAGTTGCTTTGATATACTATCTCGACATCCTCATTTTCATTCGATATGGTCATTACTGTAAGACGATAGCTCCTCCTTTTACGAAGACGTTATCTGTGGGATGTGGCCTCGAATATCAAAGATAAACGAGACTAACCACAGATGGAGTCTTCTTAAGAGGAGAAGCCATCGCCCTCACGCACAGGATTGTCCTTTAAGGGCTGTTGAGTCCAGCTGTGGTTTAGCCTGGTACCACTGATGAGACCTATGGCGGGTCGAAACAGCGCTGTCTGATGTTAAATTATAAATGCGCTGTGATTGGGCTCCGATTTTCAGGTAATCACTACTGTTCGTTTGTCTGAGCACGATCAACTCAACAACTGCTGAACGGATTTTCATAGTTTTCACGAATGGACAAAGTGATTCAGGAGGAAGTGTTATATCTTTTGTGTGTATTGGTTGTATTATTACGATGCTACGCATGCCAAGCTGGAACAGTACGCACAAATTTATAAAAACTTGATAGAATATTGATACGATTTCAAAGTTAAAATGATTCTGAAATGTAAAATATGATTTTCAAGCTAGTATATATCATTTCGTATATTTTCCATCAGAAATCATTGATGCAGTGTTGTTCAGATAAACAATGATTCAAGGTATTCATGATAATCTTTTAATTGGTGATTATCGAGAGATTACGTAAGAGATTGCCCAGCCAATTGAATTATGGTTGAAAAGAGTATATTTATCGCAATTGTTTTGCGATAATTGTGTTTCATAGCTCACATACCAAGAGATTAGAAACAATCAAGTCGTCAGAGAACGTAAAAATTTATAAAAACTGTACCGTATTACAGTGATATTTATCTAATCTGTTGTTGTCTGATTTATAGGCTGGTGCAGATAACTGATTGAAAAATCAAATTTATTAATAGACAAAGACTACTCACAAAATTTAGCTGAGGTAATAAGTTGTGAAAAAAATCAAATTTAATTTTCCTCGGAGAATTGGTTCAATTTAAATTTATGAATGTGTACCTATATTTATATTGAATAACCATCAATATTTTAGAAAATTGAAAAAAAAATTCCGATGTAATCATAATAATTTTTCAAAGAAAAATCAAATTTTTCACGAAAAGTTTTTTTTTTATTTGAATACTCTCCCGGGGCTCACTTCAACCATCGAAATAGTACATATATTTCATTTTCGACTTAAAATTGAGAAAAATTGAAAAAAATCGACCTTTCAGATAACGAAACTTCTGATATTCCACATTGTTTTCTATTTTTCATTAATTAGGTTCATATTAAATATTACTGATATTTCATGAGGTAATAGGTACATTATTTCAGCCATATTTGAATATTAAATTAGAGATTGGAAGCGATTGCTTGACAAAAATGGAAAATTGATTAACAAAAGTTGAAATTCATACTACTCTGGCAGAGTATTGAAATCGAAAAAAAAATCAAAAACTTATTCTTGGATAATTCGGAGAATTGTAAATATTTCGAACACTACTTGTTCTTGGGTTTTTCATTCAGTATTAAAAACGGCACACCATCACGGATTTTCACATAAATTGAATAATTGACATGAGAGAAAATAAAGTCTAGTTTTTCACGATTTCCTCTCGAAATTTGAGGTTATGTTTAAAAGTGATTTGCATAAAATTTCTTCATTTTTTTATATTCTTTATCATTCACTTCTCAACAAAACATGTTGCTCTAGGAAGGCAGATAATAGCAAAAGCTCATTTTTGCCTTCAAAATTCGGTATATTTTTGTTTTAGTAATAGTTTCGTTTAATTTATTCAACTTTGACTCACCTTTGAAAATCCAATATTGGGTGTTGGCGTTTGGTGTAATCCTACATCGTGGCATTTGAAAGCTGGAACAAACGTAAAAAATCAAATTTGCATACATAAACAGTATTTTCATCGCATCATTAAATAAACATTATCGATGCAATTCGTGCTTTCGAAGGTTTATCTAATGAACAAATCGTTTTGAATCTATGAATTTTATCTTTCGAATGTGTCTCCTCATTAACAACATCGATTATATTCGGCAGTGATGTTTGTTAGAGCCAATGGTAGTAAGAAAACTCAGTCCATAATGAGCTTTGAAGATATGTAACAGTAGAAAAGTATTGAAAGTAAAATAATCATCAAACAATTAAATTGAACAAAGGTCAGAGGCATGTAGTTTTGCTAAAGTAGAAACTTCATTGAAATGATGAACCCTCCCACTAAACATTTTGCTATAGTAACAAAATTTATGTACGAGTATGTGAAACATTATTTCCTTATTGCTGTATAATGTTATGCTGCCACTAAGCATGAAATATAACAGTAACATTACAAAGAATTTCCTATGAAAAAACGTTGTAACATATTATGGTATGTATAAGTATATGATCATTGTTTCGTTACAGGGGAGAAATGTTCGAATTGTTATTCAAAAGTGACAGAAAACGTTTTACAGCTTCGTCTGTCTTTGTCGTCATTCTGCTACTGTGTTTCAGGAAGTTTATAGTTTCTGATACAATTAACAATGTGAAAAATTTTGAGAATATTTTTTAGTAAGTGCAATTATCAACTATCTATTTATATAATGGAGTGAAACAGCAGTGGCAATAGTTAAATTTCTGTTTACTTCTTTCGTATTTTCGGTATTTTTTTAATTTTTTCGGAAATTTCTTCATTACTTATATCGGCATCGGAATTGAATGAAGGTTTCCGATACAGCGAGACGCAGCCGAAACACTAATCTGTTCGTTTTATTTGTTATGATAAGTTGAACATAATCCATTATAATTCGTGGTAGTCCCATTGGAAACAAATATGTTTTGGTACAATCGAATTACTGAAATAGTACACCTATCTATAATACAAACTTTCAATTCTCAATGAAGCCTAAGCTTTCATACTTCAAATATGCATCAACCTATATACTAGTGAATCAGTTATTTTGATAAAATATCCCAATGAAGATATGCATATCATATAGATGAGGGTGGTTAACAAACCAGAATAATTTTAGACAATCAAAAAATGTCATTTTGAAACAATACTAGTTGAACTAAAAAGATCCACTTAGGCCACCAGTTTTCATTTGAATAATTGTTGATGGTGTTCTTAAACATTATTATGGTAATCATCATAACGCGGTGTAATGATTATGTGTACACACACAACTGTAAATGATATATTTAAATTGCCTCTGGTCTACATAGTTTTCTGTTTGTGTCAATATAACACAAAACGACAGTTTTCATTACTGCATTGTAGCGAAATTAAAACACACTATTCATTTACTCATTCATTTTATCTCAATCATTCAAGGATTGTTCGAACATTTTCGAAGTAATTGATCCAAAATAAATCAAAATTCATCAGCTGCTGGATCTTTCAGATCCCTTCTAAAGACGTGGAAAGAGCGAATTGATTGTGAGGACTTAGGTCGATAGATATATTTGTCTAGAAATAGTATCCGTGTAATTCACAAAGAAAAAGTTACTGTGACAGCGAAACATGTGATTTTTGGAAATGAAGTTTGAAAAGATCAAATCGTTTCCGGTGTAGTTTGTGAAAATACTATCCGCCTTGAGCATACAAGCACATGGTCTCATGAACAGGTGGAATTATTGATGGTTTGGACAGGTGATAGGTGAATTTTGGCGTTTGGAAATATTTATATTAGAGCTTATCTTGGGTAATGTTAATTTGTTTACGAATGATTAGTTGAAAATACTGCTATACCTTCATTGAATCATTAATGGAGTTTGTAATTTTATGGTTGGAGCCTCTGAGAGGAAATGAATCTGTTTGAAACACTGTTCCCACATCGTAAGAAAACACTGTCTCTCGACGCTCATTTCGCTAACCAAGTCAGCATCATCAGAAGATGAGGCTAACACTGCAGTTTTGTAAACTGTTTACTGGAAACCTCACAAAAAAGTATTACTCAATACGCTATCATGAATTCTCATCAGGTATCGTCCAATTCCATCATATCATTCATTTTCAGTGGCATATATATGGCATATATAATTTTATATGCTCATGAACCTATGCACTCATTCGACTACGCGACCATAAAATGTGTTCTGAAGTTGACAACATAAAAAAACGTCTTTATGCAAAAGGATAGAGATACCCTGATCAAATTAGAGTCCAAACAGAACAGATTGCATTACCAAAGAGTGTGTTTCAAGAAGAGTTCAGTACACTTCATCTATTCAGCTTTGTCACTACTGAGACAAAAAGCATTTATTATTTAATGGTAGTAGTTGAGAATTCAGATGCGATCAGGATACTCAAGGTTCCATTTCAAAGAAGACGTTGTAGAACTTGAAGATGATGTGTAATTAGATAGAAGTATCACATATCGTTTCAATGCGGACGCATTTGATAGAACAACACACTTTCACCAAGTTATGTTAGTAAAAACTTTCCCGCTGCCAATCCCCAAATAACCTGAACTGTCGGTTAAGAACAAATTTGATGCTATTAGTATGATCTGACCTCATCTTTTGTAGTGATTCAGGAAATGTTGGCATCCAAAATCGTCAGCCACGATTACATTTCCCTCAACAAGGTGGTTGAAGACGAGTTTGAAGGTTTTGTGTAATAGGATGGTTCAGAATGAAGTATGTAATGTCATCGGAATTTTCCTCTTCCCTCTATATTTTGAGGGCATGAGAAATAGGGTATTGAAGCATTTGTCAAGGCAGATTATTTTCAACGCTGAACGGAATCACCAAAATTGTTTCCTTCAATTAAAATTCAATCAGTTCATCAGTTCTTCAACAACATGAAAATTAGGCAATGCATTATGATATTCACCAACAATGATGATTAACACATGGCATATTACATTAAAAAATGTATCTACCATGAATGCCTTTAGGTTTACAGAGTCTAGCGTTTGAGTTGAGGAATTCGGCTTTTCTGGTACCCAATGAACATTATAGAAGTCTAAAGATAGAAATAAATTATAACTACATTTTTAGAAATGAAGTGAACTCTATTTACATATGAAGGCACTAAATAATCATTTCATTCTTCGACAATTTTTTATATAGGTACTGTAAATGTGTGTATTTTTCTCAGTTATCTAAGCGTCGTTAAACTTATAGTGGAATATTTTGTGTAGCATGGAATATTCTGCACTTTCAACAAATTGACAGCTTCGGATAACTCGACTTCTCACTCAATCCTATCTCTGACTCACAGATGAATATTTATATCGGCGCACCTCAATAATTTGTTTTGCTATTCCCAGTAATTATCACAAACGATATCCCTAATTTGAGGCATCATTGATTTGATCTCCACTGTTGAAGATACATTCGAAAGTATTTCCAATCGATTGGAACAAGACTTCCAAAAATGAATTTAATTCAGTACCATCTACTGAATTTGTTCTGCGCTCAAGACATCATGCTGAGCGATCTGATTCGAAAATGCAGCCATAGCAGAACTCCCACTGAGATTCTGGAATTCTAGTAAGGCACGAATGACGTATGACGTTGAACAATGTATACATGACATGACGAGAGACTGACCACTGCCGACTTTGTAACCTCGATTTTAATTACACGCGGGGTTATGTCATTGATTAGATTAGATAATCCATATTCATGCACATTCTTCGGGTTCGAATGTGCTTGTCACGTAAATTTCAAAAACATATGAAAATGTTTCTGCAATATCATTTCGTAGTGATTGGCCTGTCAACATTTGTATTTGGGTTTAATAAATATTTTGAAGTATTCTTTAAGCGATATGCACTAACAAAAGTGGAAAGAAGAGAGTTCTTGTTGGGCAAAATCAAAGTAGGAAAGTTCTTGGAAAAAACAAATATATCGAATTTTGAAACTGTTATGTGTTTTCTTCCTTTTGTGAATTTTACAGCAAACGTTATAAAAATGGTTGTAGCAAAAAAAGTGACTACTTTCGGTTTATTGATTATGAACAGTTGTCGTGGTACGCATAAAGACAACTGAGTTTATTACATTTGTAGTTGTGCGAGCATGAATAAATAATTGTTATGATATAATATAAACATAGTCAGCAATATCCATCTCAGTGGTATTCGGATTGCCGCGAGTGAGAAGATTGAATCTTTCACAACGAAGACGTATTGCAATCAGACCATGAAATATTTGCAATCCACTGTAGATGAAGAAGAAATCGTAGGAGAGAAGCACAGAAGCGCCGTATTCAGTGTAGCCAGATCTATCGTTTTCGTAGTAGATCTTCTGTTTTGCCTTTCGACCTATTGTTCAATTGTTCTAGGGTTAAAATCTACTGATGAGCCAATTTACTTTATATAATTATTATTAAAAGACTGTAAATAGTGGAAATTACCATGCATATACAGCTCCTTATAGCTCGTTGACTTCTATAGTCTACATTATCCCCCTCTCTTTTACCCAATTATGAAAAATGTAAAGAAGGTATTCAAGAGTGTCTCCAATGCTGCTGTTATCGCTTTCTTTAATCTCAGAAAAGCTTGTTTCATTTTCAGCCACCAAACTAAAGAATCATATGTCATCGGGTATTTCTTCAGTTTTACTGTAGTAAATATACTAATAGTATGCAATATTTAGTAACCTAATGAAATAATAGTGAAATCTTCAATAATAAAGCAGTTGTGAGCGACTTTACGATGAAGTATATACACACTGTATACATGGTCACTCATAAAAATGTTCAACTTATTGGCCATTCTAATGAACTTTCGCATCTGGATGTAGCCCCTATAATTCCTTAATTTTGAGATGATATCTTGATCGGTTGTCAGCCGAAGAAATACTAAAAAATTAATATATCTGTACCAGCTCCTATAATGAATTATTTTGTGCAAATAAGCATGAAATGTCGAAGTCGATTAAATTCAGTGAGACAGCTTAATTACTGACATTGTTCAACATTTTCTACTGGACGGATTTTCATAATTATAGGTATTAAGTTTTGTACAACTATAATTTCGCGTCTCAGAAGTTACTCGAAAAAATAGTAATGGTTCAAGGCGTAGGTGTCCGTAACTTTGCCAAGATCTACTATTTTCTTCGAAATTTCACCATTCAACATTTACTTTCATGTCATAACATTTCCCATCTTTGATGTTTTGGTAATTATTATATATGTTAATAACGTTAAGAGAATAAATGTTTCGAAATAATTACATGGATGGCTAATGAATTGGAAATGATAAAATACTATTTTTTATACAAATATCAGAGTATCACACCACTACCTCACACGCAAAATTTCTGAGCACATAGTAGCATAACTTTTCAACAGAACACAACTATTGCATTTGATGTTTCGAAATAAAATTTCGAAATATTCAGTGTCAAGGTGTCTATTTGCAATTTCACATACTCCCTTTGCAATTATCATATGTATATGGGTATATGTACATAGAACATATGTACATACATACATACATACATAGAACCCATGTACTCTATTGCCTGTTTTTGTAGGTTGTGGTTGTTACTAACTTCCAGAAGGCAACGCCATAACTGAATAATAACCAACCCTGCGTTCATTGGATAACACTCACTGCATAACAGCCACATGCTAGCTTGTTTTTCGATTGGTCTTTGGGACAGCGAAAGAAAGTCCCTTCTCCTTATAATTATGGTTACATTCATCTAAGAAATATGTGTCAGATATGTGCTATATTACGTTGGCACACACAGTGTAATATATACTATATTTTGACTTTTGAGAAATCATCAATATATACAAAAAGAACAGGCCAAGTATTGACCAGTATGCACCAGACTGCATGTGTACTTTTTCAGATGTGTTGTTTTTACTATATGGTTTCGATCTCACAAGTAGGAATTCACCTTCTTCAGCACATACACAAGTATTATTAAGGTTTCGGACAATTTCAATACCTTCTATATAGTTTTAACTATGAACTATGATGTGGACTATAAACTAATCACTTTCTATTGAGTACGAGTATGTCCTTAGGCACTGCTGACGGGTGTATTTTCAGAACGAAATTCAATTGTAGAAATCATTACGTGCAAATTGTTTTCGCTCTATTCACCTTCAATTCTTTCACAATCCCTTTTATCTAGCGAATTGAACGTATGTATGGGTGTGTTATTAAAATGTTTTTGAATGAAAATTATTCGCCCGAAGAGACCGATGCGACGAGCTGATGTTCTGAAACGGACATTCAATTTAAATGCAAAGGAGGGATGGAAAAAGAGCAACTGAAAATTGCGAATAGATGACGCCAGTTAGACATATTCTTCAGGAATCCATAAACTTTTCAGCGACCTGAAACGGTGACGGACGAATCAGATAAGAAGCGTCTGCAGGCACGTATACATGTCGACTCGAGAGTTAATTGACAGGCCAATCAATGGGGGATTTTGTCACTAAACTCGACGCGACATTGATTGACTTAATATTCCACAGTTCAATTTCAATAAACAATGGGTAATTTCCAGTATACTTTGAATCCGCC
The DNA here is from genome assembly GCA_015342045.1 of Leptinotarsa lineolata. Lineage (NCBI taxonomy): Eukaryota > Metazoa > Arthropoda > Insecta > Coleoptera > Chrysomelidae > Leptinotarsa > Leptinotarsa lineolata. Next base: position 25,132 of record WOGR01000051.1, on the reverse strand, counting down.
ATCCGAATATACGTGATTTAATGTCGTTGTCATACGTTCTTCGATTGTTTAACAAAAAACCTGTTCCTTTTTTCAATACATTTTGTACTGCTTAACGCATCGTGAGAAAACTCCTGATGGCTCGGCTAATATTTATTGTGCCGCAGAGACGGATTAAAAATCAGTTAATTAATCACACTCCGGGTTTTATATTACTCCAATTATACGAATTGAATTACTAGAATGAAAGTTTTTCTAACAATTTTCTACGTTACTTTGTTCTGCGTTGTTACATCATAGAGCGATCGCTTCAAAAAATATTTAAGGTACTGGTATTTTTTTGTCTCATTTTTTTGACTTCGGATATTTACATTAATTGAGAATTTATTCAAATATCATTTTTTGGGATCATATCTGCACGATTTTCAACTTTTCACAATTGGACATTCTAGCGTAGAATGAATACAAGGAAACGTTTTTCTAACCACATTGAACCTAGTTAAGACATTAATATACCGTTCGATCAATTTTCAAAGTATTTTTCCAAAAGTATTTCATAAAAATGTTACACAAATTATGTAATAGGTCCATTACCGTTTGAAATTTATGTTAAAACATTATTACAAATATTTCAAAAATTATAATGAAATGTCATCTGCCAAATATTCATGTAAAATGTGATAATTTTCATCGAACAACATAAGAATGAAATAAATTTCACACAAAGCATTCAAATCAAATTTTTCATGAAGAGGACAGTCTGACAGATATAACGGACATCTCAAAAAACTATTTGCAGCATTATATCCCTCATATAGAATTGTAGTATTTAGTATTATTGAATTGCATACAGTTTTTCATTCAGATGCTCACTCAAGGTATCTTTTTGTGGAGCTAACCTTCAATTGCTCTTATGAGAAGTCGTACAGTCTTTTAGTAACCTGGATGTTTGACCAATATAAGTTTTATTACAATGTGAACAAGGAATGGAGTATACTACTTCAGATTGACACACTATTGGGGTTCCAATTTGGAAGAAAAAATAAATTTCCTGCTTCGTTTAATTACTGCTTGAAAATGTAAGATTATATCAAAAAAATATTATGCTTTTCCTACTGCCGCCCTTTTCAACTCCATAAAAATTATTCTAGGTGACCAACACTATTAAAATGACCGACATACTCCCGCACAAAAAAATCCTGATCAAAATTGATGTTGACTGCGGACACTAATGGACCGAAACGGAATGACAAGAGGATTGTGGTTTTTGTCGGGTACCTCGATTGTTGTACAGGGATACAGTTTTACATGAAAATTATTGTGTAGTATTCTATGTATAGATAAAAGGAAATTATTCAATTGAGGTTATTATGTTTTGAATATTCCTAGTTGTTGACGAAATTGAAAACTAATTATATGATGCATAAAATAAATAACATGTTGTAGGGCTCGACAAGTATCGATTTCTTTGGGAAAATTGCCGAGGAGATTGATATTGTGTAGTATGACAACAAAAGAACTGACCTGAATTGGAATCTCAATTTCAGAATTTTTCATGCCCTAAACAACATTCTCCATTAAAAATAATAAATTTGACGGCATCAGTTTATCATCGTTCGTTTGAATCTATAAACAGAAATAAGTGGCGGAAATAAATGAAATGTAAATGGACATGATGATCAGTGAATCTCACGATGACGTTCAAAAATGTTTTTATATTTTTAATAAATACAACACAATTTCACGGTACTTAATGATGGCGACACTAAGAAAATAATTATACGATTTCTGGTTTATTATTTATTAGGTATATAATTCAATAATTAACGATTATAAACTGTCGAGTGGCTTCAAACATTGTTATTTACACAAGCTAAGTACGAGTATGTATCTATCATAAAAATTATTGCAACAGAGGCATATCACGTCTTAGAATATTGACCATGTATATTATATTATTCGTAAAAGAATTTCCATCATGAGGTTCTGGGAAAACATAAGAAAATCGAAAACGGTTGAATCACAAAAAATATTACCAATTTGAAAATCATCAATATGCTAATTTTCAAAGCAAGGTTTCATTTAAATGCCAAATAAGGATAAAAAAATATTACAAGCACTATAAAAACATATGCTTTCACGATTAAATGGAACCTAAAGTACCTAACGAACGTTTTGTCTGCTACTACAGCAGACATTATCAACGCATATACTACTGATGATATCTGCCGCAGTAGCAGACGAAACGTTTAGAAATATCGCCCACGGCCTAATAGCTCGTATTTTGTTTCCTATAATTACGAACACTGGCTGAAGGAGTGAATACAGAATGAGGTTAAAAAACAAGAATTCATAAACAGCTGGAAAAGTAATCAGAAGTCATGAAAGCACAAAGAATGATATGGTATGACATGTTGGCAGTTGAGAAAATAAGGAAATGAACGAGATCATATCGAATAGAATATCAATTGGAAAAAAGGGGAGTCTGCGAGAAAGATAGTTGGATATGATACAAAGAATTCCCATATTGAATTGTATGAAGAGTGTAGTAGTTAGAAAAAGTTGGAGAGAGTGTTCAGGAGAGCCGGAATGAGATATGATGATGATTTTTTCGAAACACTTACATGTGAGAAATTAGTATGTTCAAAAGTATATATCGTAGTAAAGATCAATGTACAAATATATATGCTATGGTAATAATTTGGAAATGATATTACGTACCTTGTTGAAAATAATTAGCTTTCCTGACGTACACACAAACTAGTGCCATAAGTTGTAGTTGCGAAAGTCTTTGTCTTGTCGATGGTGGCAAAGGTAATAGTTCGCGTAAATTTGCTATTTCTGCATTAATTAGATCCCTTCTCAATTTGCTGGCTCCTTTCGTTGATTTATTAGCGTCAAACCTGTGGAAAAATAATAAATTTGTAGTATCTGTTCGTATAAACACATGGCTTTGTGATATCATGAAATTGATTTCAAATTATTCGAAAAATTCAAAATCGAAGAATACTTGGAACCCTTCAGATTTCTCTTTCCATCAGTTCGGTTAACAAAACAATTATCAACTGATTTGTTCGGCAATGTATGAAGCCTCAAATATGTTGAAAGACCCCAATAGCTATAGTAAATTATCATTATCGATTATTATTATTATTAATAACGTTACAAATAATGAATTTATTCACAACTAGGACAGACCCGATCACACTAAACACCTAAAACGTTGTTTTCGAAAAAAGTATAAATATTGTGTAAAATAGAAAAAAATGTATCAATGAATTATATTCATATGCAACATAATGCTCATTATGTATGTTATACGATTTGTGTATTTGAATATATTACGATTTCCGCCATTTTTCATCATTTCAGTCACTCTACTATTTCCGAAATGTTTTCAATCAATTCTGAAAGGTAGGAAAAAATAATAAGTATCCCTTATTTTTATTGCTAAAATAACTAGGGTTAATATATTTTTGTTTTTCCTCGTAGATTGTATCTATAATATCAGAAAACGTGAAAATTGAGGATATGTTTCAGCCAACATTATTCATATTTATAATAACGGATGTCTGAATATCGTATATTTAGACACTCTCGCGTTTCATGCCCAAAACTATTTTCTTACCATCGAAGTCCTATAATCCGGAACAAATTACGATAAATAATTTTAACGACACCACTCTCTGGCATGTACCAGAAAAACTATACAAGAGATGAATAGAAATGTACATTGTAGACGAAATAGATTGAATTCCATATTTCCATCTATTGTTAACATGCCCAAATTCCTCGGTGGATGAAAAAAACGAGGAATTCCGTTTTAATCAACAGCAGTATTAAATCGCGTAAACCCTAAAAAAGTGTTACAATCAAATTTTTCATTACATTCGTACTACAGAACCAAACAAAAACTATTTTAATTTTTCCATGCGGTCGTGACTGCATCTATAACTGCAACTAACATAGTAAATTAGTGAAAATTGTTAGTTTACAACAAAATGTTAATATGAAGTAGTGTTCAGATTTTGAGAAGAGAGCTTCGGGCCATAAATCTCAAATTCCTAAAGTTTATGGGCCAATGTTGACAATAGTAGCAGTCAAAATATGCCAAGTGGGTATTTGTTGGATATAATTGACGACCTTCTCCAATGAATGCCACTTGTTTCAAATAACTATAAATAAAGTTTCGTATTCATTCATCTAAAAACTCATAATATTCAAGACAAAACATATTTCGTCTGAATGTTTTCTCGTGTTGTGTACTCCTTTGAGACACTTTTTAAGAGCAGTGAAACTCATTTTATGGTGCACATAACACATACCTACTAAAAAAACACTAAGACAATGTTTATATATTTATGGGGGAAAATTCATTGTATCAGTCATTTTCGAAATACCCATATCACATTTTCAATTTACTCATATTCGTACGAATAGAAGAAAGAAAAGTATCTCAATACAAATAAATCTAACGCACTTGTAGAAGGAGAAACTTCTGAAGATGAAACGAAATTATTTCTGTCACACACCAAAAGTGTAACATTCTTCTCGATGTGTGTTTCTAAACAGTTCAGATGGGGATCTTGTGGTAAAACATTATTTCGTCGACAATTATGAATATGTCATCAATGTTGGCAACATGAGATAGATCCATATAAGAATTTTTTTCATCAATTACAGATAACTCATCATAAAAATCCATTAAAAGAATATACAGAGCATTCGGAAGTGTTGATAGGAATGAAACACATACCGATAAGCATCTCAGTTTTCATTCTAATCATCAAATTTTGTTTGTGAAGGGGCTTGATGAAAAGAAAACTAAAAGAGGCGGCTTGTATTATGTTGAATGAAAAGATTTAGTATCATATTAATTATCTTATAGAGTTATCCAGAGCTTTGACAAATGGACAGTTCCCACAACGTCATCAAAAGAAATATATTTTTATTCAAAAATTATATTTTTTTGAAAATCTGGGAAAATTTCATAATAAGAAGTATTACCCATAAGTTAGATAAATTCTTAGAGACATTTCTGTAAAATTTATTAACTTTCACTCAGTATTTGATTTATTTTACTTTTCATTTTATTTTAGTAGAATGAAATTTTGCAATTACGAAAGTCTCGTAGAATAATTGGCCGTAGGCGGTAATAACATGAATATTAATTGATATAATAACCAACTACAATTTGGAAAAATCCTTATGAACGGCCTTATTGAACATTAGAAACAAGCAGCAGTGATTGGTGTGATCAGTTTGAGTAAAATAATCATAATCATAAATTAGAGCTTTTTACATTTCCTCCACTGAAATATATCAAAAATAAAAAAAAAAAAATTGTAGTAATAAAGATTGTCTTGAAATGTAACGAATTCTTACAGGGGATAGCGGTCGCCATTTGCCCCTGTTCACGTTTCGGTGAATTAGTTTCACTTGAATATCTTCAGGCTTGATCAATACCGATTTAGTTGTCAATGAAATAAACAAACATGATCGTGGTGAAAATTTTAGTCGCTCTTTTATTTCAGCACGATCGAATTTTCAGGCGAAACATTTAATCATTAGAAGGGTTATTTCACAGTGGAATAGAGTACTTTTTTAATTAATCGATTTTTATACTTATTGTAGCGAGAAATTCATGGGATTAAATTTAATGGAATTCATATAGTTTCATTATGTTTTTTCGTTGAAAAAATGTAAATATAATTGATACGTTGATGTATCAAGAGGAAATATTTCAAGTTTTTTCATGGATTTACGGGATTGGGTATCGACGACAGAATGTTACACTTTAATGAAACTGTTTTCTTAAACTTCCACAAATTCCAGATTGTTTTTTATAATAAATGACGTGTTCTCAAACTGGTATTCACGATAACATAATTTGAACTATACCAAAATTAATTCTTCAGGCACACTTCCGCTAGGATGTTACTATTCCTCGAAAGTTATGTGATTTTCATTTGAAAAATGTTAGGATTATTCTATAAAAGGGTAATACCAATTAGGAATCATTTTTATCGATATGACATAAAAAATCAATCAAAAATACGAATTTTTCTTGAAGAATAATTGAATTGAAATTACTTGCTACTACTGCAGATAAATCTATAAGATATACGAATCTGAGAATCGTACAAATCTCTGACATTAACTGTTACATTTTTGATATTTTTTGTAAAGCAATTATAGAGTCGAAATTGAAGTGATCCTTTCTAACTATTATTATTACTTACGAGTGGAAGATACCTTGTTAAGATGAATTCGATTTCGGCTTCAGTAGAGAATATGACCTTCCACAGTGGACATATAAATTCACGTTACCCTAAGAAATGACGGAAATCTACGCCAGTGAACTTGGATTTATCTCGTGTAATGCAAATTTAGGGCATAATTGTAGTTTATCCGAAGAAAAGAAACCGCTTACGGCGATGACTCTTGAAGTGATTAACCCTGACACAATGAGGATTATTGTATTTGTCTTTTTACGCCTAACGCGTTTTCTCATTCTAGGATAAACGGCAATATATCTGAGAGGTATATAATTTTGTGATATATGGTGTTGCTTAGCTTAACAACAAATTATTATATTCGTAATCACCACTTCTCGAGATATATGCAATATTCACATGAATATCAGATTCCACAAGAGGTGTGTACCTTGACTTCGAAATGGGCAGGAGCGTTCATGTTATGTAAACCGATCTAAAAAAAATGTTATTCAAATTACGTTCAATTTTCTAATCAGAGACACTTGCTATTCTTTCAGTATTTGTGTTGTGAGTCTCAGAAACTTCAATTTAAGGTACTAAGAAAAACGCGCAAGTAATCATGTGCACCTGACATTATTTCGCTTCTATCATTAATAACTGTAACATTTACTGCGATTTGAAAACCCGATAAATGTTGTTATTTAGTGTGCCAATATGATGACGTACAATTAGAAAATCTTGAAATAAGCCAAAGTTCGTCAAACTTAATTCTAAGAGATACATTTTGTATAGGCTAGTTTTCAATTGAATTACAATAACCCTCTATCGGGGCCGGACACAACCCCTAAAATTTTAAATGGAGAAAGGGGCACTGAGTGATACTTCAATTAAAAGAGAACGGCAACAATGTTCAATGAGAGATATCCCAAAAGTAATTTATATCACAAATATGTACCGGAATTAGTCGCTAAGCTTAATGAAACTGGTTCCGTTGCTAACAAAAAAAGAAATAATCGCCGTGTTTTGGAACAAACAGTGCGAATGGGAGTTTAAGGCACATTTACTGCAAAACCACCCACATGAGCTCTACTGAAATCTGGAAAATCAAATTGTTGCAGCCATTAACATAATTTTGTAAGACAATCTTTTTAAGTCTCTACAAAATGGAGCTCCACCACACTACTTTCTTCAAGTTAGACATGGGCTAAATAATATATTTCCTGGCAGGTGGATTGGTCGAAGAGAAGCAATAGAATGAGCACTACGATCACCCAACTCATCGCCTCTAGATTTTTTCCTATGAGGTCATCTATAATTGATTGTTCATAAAACACAGACTCGCGATTTGGAATATTTGAAGAGAAGAATAGCAGCTGCCTGTGAAGAACTCCGGGCAGAAGTTTTTCGGAATGATAGAGAAGATTTTGGTGGCAGAATTTATAACTGTTTAGAAAATGAAGGACAACTTTCAGAACGAAATACTTTTAGCTGTTTCACTTGTCGTGAAATTTTAGTTTATCAATCGTTATCTCCGAGAGTTTCGGTAATTTGATGATAAATTAATATTTTTCATAGCGGCCTTGATAATCGCTCGAATGAAACCAAACTTTATTTCAAAAATTGAAATCAGCCTAAGCCACAATGATTTCTGTTAGGGTATGGGTGTATGGGATGCTCCTTCTTCGCTTTTGAGGATTTGTTTGGGAGATAGAGTTGTTTCTACTTATTAGATTTTCTATAATAATTTTCTTTATGAGTAAACTCACACAAATGCCTATTATACTTAGTATTAGTTAGAAAAATAGTTGTTTTCTAGCAAATATTACTGTGTACTGATGTGACCATCATTATATGTGACAATTATTTCAAACATTACAAATGGGTATAGTAAGCTATCTTTTGAAGATAGACATAAGTCATCATGGACTTTGAAAAAAAGCGATTTCGAGTTAATTGTTTTGCTGAATCTCAAAGAAATTAGACAGTGTTTTCGATGGAAGCTCCCCGCAAAACATCAATGAATTATAAACATGAACCTTCCTCCTGAATCAGTCCATCCATTAGTGAAAACTGTGTGGAAATCAATTGAGCAGTCTTCGAGTTTATCGTATTCCGACAATCAGAGGGACGCGGCAATGGACTTTGTTTTTCAAGAAGAGAACTGTAGGGGTTTTTGATCTGTCACCAATATGCAACAAACGAATATTTTCCCAAAAACTAACAAATTATTTTAGTGTGAAATAATTGCAAAGTCCAAATCGAACACTCGAGAACTGTGTTGGCAGGGCTGAATGCAATGACAGGGATTTCCGGTTTTGGCACTTGAGAAAAAATCTGGAGAAAAAAAAACAGTTCTTTCTGGTGCGAATCATGAAGCGGTTAACATGACATTCTCGTGAAAAGTGGGAATTGTTCACATCGACATTAGTTGTTTGAAGCCACATTGTACTTTCTTTTTTTTCGTGTTTATTTGTCATTGTGTTTGTGTTGAAATTTTATCGTTGAATACGCTGAATTATTATTCACCTATCACCAGTGCCGACAGAACAATATCCATATTTTCAAAATTGAACAAAAAGTTTGTTTAGAAATCTTTAATTTTCTGTCACAGTTTCCAAAAATAACAAACTTGTCCTGTTCTTCAAATGATCGTAAAAAAGGGACGAAAGCGGCACTTTAAACTGGTTGATTTATGATATAAAGTATATTTATAGGTCACTTAAACCTTCGAGCTGCGATAGGTTGTGAAAAACGTGTTCGGCATTCCGTTCTTTACGGCCCAAACAGTATCGTCCTTAAAGCTATAAGGTAAGGACATCACGGTACAGGTAGAACATAATTACCTACATGTGAAGTTAAGATACACGGTTTCAGTAATTAACAAGCGGATTTATTAAGGATTGGCCACATGTTCACCAACACAACACTGCCTACCGTTACAAATACGAACACCTAGCTTAACGGGCTCCCAAGTCACGAAAATATCGGCAATACTGATTTTACTCCAAGCAAATTAAATTATGGAAAAGAGACTGCAAAATAAAATATCTTTTTCACGATTATCTGAATGAGGATATAATATAAGAAATAAGGACAAAAGAAATACACTCATAGGCGTTGAGCTATCTTTTTCTTCTAGTTTCTACATTTTTATCATTTATAATCTATAATTTACTGTAAAAGTTTTACATCAGCTTATTACTGATAATAATGACCTTTGATAGTATTCACTAAAAAAATATACCTACCTACCTACCTGAAGACCACACGAAAAACAAAAATGCAACCTCAACTTTCAAAGAAAATCAACTCAATTTTAATCTTTCTTCATTACGCGTACCGTATCGGTTTGTGAGGCCGCTTGAATTCATTTTCTCGCGTGGTAGATATAATATGAATTGAATGGAGTGATATTCAATTCGATAACACGTATGCATCTGAATAACTTTCCAATTATCTCACTATTTGTCACTGTCATTATTTTGAACACTGAAATAGGTATAGTAAAGCTATCCTTAAAATATAGACATATGCCGTTGCGGAATTTTCAGTAGATCTATTGAAGGAGTGAAGTGAAGGGTACTTCATTGTTTTGTTATATCTCAAAGGGATCAGGAAGTGTTTTCGATGAAAGCTAAGCACGGATAGCACCACAGCCTCGATTTCTCATGGATAACATCATCATATTTCAACCAATTATCATAGATAAATAAATTACTCTGTTCTGTTACTCCAAAGCACTATTCAAAATGAATTCTTGGAACTCGACCCAACATTGAGGTGTTTTGTTCTTATTATCTCTATATAAAAAAAATCTTTCGAAATTATGTGAAAAGATGAAAGTTTGGAGATGATAAAATTAAAAGGAAATGGATTTCCGAGATAATCTTTAGGATTTTCTATTTCAGTGATATATATGATAACTGGAATACTGTCATTCAAATTTTCTGAAGCGGTTTTGTGACCGCAATATAAATACGAACTCTGATCCGACATAAAATGATTAGATTTTTCTTCTGATATCACTTCACGCGAAATATATCCATGTTCAGACATTTCGTTGAAATAATTTTCAATAAGAACGTTGTAATGATTTACATGAGTTTCCTCTTCGTAGATGAATCGTACCTAAACATGCGATGTCTTTCAAAAAGATATATCTATATACAAAGCTATAGATTTCTTACTCGATTTCACTTCTTGATATTGCCGACAAGAGGTGAAAGATCTACTTGTTTATTACATAATTTCTCGTGGCTATTTTTGGCCAAAATTCAATCTCACGTCAGTTTTACTAACTTGAATTTGAAGGCTCCGAAACAATGTGACAATTTAGAAAAATAAAACCCGATCGTAAATTCACGTGCTCACCCAACGGAAAAGAATGAAGATAACTCAACATTTTTATTGTCAAAAATAAAACAATCTATTGTCTAGCGAAACAATTGAGAGAGCATGCCGCACGCCGCGATATTGTTATTGCTATTGAACGATAAATGGGGCACACTGAACAACATGCACATCAATTTCTACGTATCGTATGAAAGAGTTTCGATTTGAGGATATTTGGACAGTGCAAATAATTTTAGAGAATAAAAAAATAAAACAGCACAAACATGGAGTAATGGAGTTCAAAAAATAGTGCGTTGAATACAAAAGTTCAATTGAAAACAATTTTTCTTCACCGGAACAAAAATCATCAGGAGATGATTAAGACAGTAGTCTGGTGATGAAAAGTGATTTGAATAGAATAATTTCAAGATTTCAAATTTCGCTTATCAAATTGAATACAAAAGTTGTTAGAGATACAAAAAATACAACTTTAGTTGAACCATATTTTTACATAACCTGAAATTTTTCTAGAAAAATAGGAATAATCGGTTTTTTCATTTTCGATTGTTTCCTTCTACAAAAATAATTAGTTTTACAGGATATATGGTTTGAAATATGTTCTGTATCTGTCGTTTCAATTTTTCCAAAATCGAAATATTCTGCATAACATTTTATTTCGATATTGAAAATGAAATATATCTTGATTTCAACCTGAAAAAAGGTACATTATGGTTAAAATATTAGATATATAGGCGTTACTTTATTGATTTTCAGGCTATCAGGAAAAGTGTCCTCTTTGAAATAAATATCAAGGTCCGCAAGATCTTTCATTATCCTACTATAAATGGGAATAATATCAACTGATGACAAATTAATTCTTTTCATTGCCAGTTTGATTTTTTTCAGAAAATCCGATGAGCAGTAATCACTCAGGAAAGACTTTTCAAAACATTCTTAACTACTGGAGAGAAAAAATCATTGAAGTTATTCGGCCCAATATTGTGCAACGTGGGGTTTCTCTCAAAATTGATAAATCGCATCGATTTTCCTATTTTTAGATTTCATCATAAATGAATCACAGGTTTTTTCTGTGATAAAGTAAGATTATAGTCTATTCTGAGGTCAGCATAGGCTATTGTATCTTCCGTGCAAGATGTAGAGTATGCGTTAATTTTGACAGCATTCATGCAAATGTGATGGGCCCTCACCCTTTTAATCAGAAATTCACTTCGAAAAAAATGACGAATAATTTCTCGAGAGACTGAATATGTTCCGTATTCTCCAAATACCTCGTACAGATTATTCATGACATTCCGTTTTGAAATTGCTTTGATTTGATTATTGGTTTTTATTCTCAGACCATAAATCACTGAATTTCGCAACGTCTTCAACAGTGTTGAAATAAGGCACAAAATACGATAACTGGATGAAGGCTAGTCGCTATTGAAAATACCATGTTACACAATGAATCACAAAAATATACAAAATATTATTTCAGTAACAATGGGAACCGGCGGTCTGTTACCATATTTTTATTTACAAAGATAAAGAGCGCTTTTATACTTTCGTTGTGTCCTCGGGCAATGGGCAAATCAAGATAATCACAACGAGTATTACAAAGTATTCTCTATGGATAATAAATTAAAGTGAGACCGCTTTATTGTGTATAACATTTTATTCCTTGATTTAATGCCTTTCTGATTGGACAGATTTCAACACATAAATCAATATTGATGATCTACAATTTTCCCTCTCGCATCTCAAAGGGGGATATATGTGGCTCGTCTAATAAAGACATTAAATATTCAGTGTTGAGAAACGAACAAAAATTATTTTATCAACTTTTGACGAGCTCCATAGTGAACGATGATTTATGAACTTCGCAGTAGTTTGACAAATTACGTGCCTAACTTTTCTTGGAGTATATGTTGATGTTAGAGGCGTGTTCTTACATCTATTCAAAGAGTTGTTTGATGAGGTGAAATCAAGAAAAATAACCGAAGAGATGGATGGAGGCAAAGTCATATCCAAAGGGGGGTGTGGAGGTTGGCACAGCGACAAATATGTATTGTTTTTCATTTCTAGTATTCAAAATCTGTGTTTACATTCTTAGACGACACTCTCAGATTTCTTCTTCTAGGTGATTTCTCAGGAATGTGGAGACCTTGCAAAGGTGTATTTTGTCTAAAACTGTGGTTGTTTCTTAATGAATTTGATTGTCATTTCCAACAACTCAATATTTCAAATAATTGAAAGAAATCCTCTTCATTCAATGTTGAAACGTACGTGCGTCTATCATTTGGATGGATGATTGGTTTTTGAAAGGAAATAGGGCAGCTGGTTGAAAGTAAAAACGATTTTAAAACTGTGGGCTGTTTTATTTCAAAACCAGTCATTTTTAATAATATTAAAAGGAATACGGTGAGTCAGTTTGGACACAGTTATTCACTTATGAATGTCAATTTAAATTCCCTCTTCCGATGAATACATTTTGATGTAATAATATAAATTCCTGAAAAAATATAAAATCTATGAATAATGATAATGACGAGACGTTCAGAAAATGGTTGAATTAATAAAATTTAATGAATACCATCAACTAAGAAAGAGTTGAGTAGGAGAAAAACAATCATGAAATAATTTCACTTACGGAAAAGTACATGAAAGAAATTCATAAATATTTTTCTAAGATGAGAAAGATTGAAACGTTTAGCTCCACTATACTAGTCATTTGGGAACCATAAACATGAATAATTACAGAAATACAGCACAATGATATTAACTAGAGAAATACACATTTTTGGATAGTGAATATAAACTAAAAACCTAACAAGAATTAAAGATTCAATATTCACACAAAAACTGATTTACGATGAAGCAAAATGAAGTAGAATTCGATCGATATCTTTGTTTTTTACTAAGAAACAAGCAGGCAGAGCCTAACGACATACACAATTATATCGTAAACAAATTATATTGAAGGGTTCTAAATTCAGATAAAACAGTAATGTCATTACTCTTCAACATTTAATGGGTGCCTATTAATACCTTACTAAACGGAAATAAATGAACATACAATATTATAACCAACTTCTATTGAGTTGATTTTCAAGATTTGGAAGCGACACGTGAAAAATCCCACTTCTGAGAAAATATATTAACTATACTCCGACTTAGAGCAAAGTCAGTTAATAGATGGGATATGAAGATGAATGTGATTGGTTACAAAAATATTACCGATACCACCATTCAAATATCATCCTGAAACAGGATACTCTTTGCAATATTTTTTTTTTATTTTTATATGAAATTAAGTGCTGATTTGATCCATATGGAAAACACCCAGTGAATGAAATATATAAATAAGTTTTCGAAATTGAACTGAATAAAGGGAAAAAAGTTGAAAGCTGGTTATCAAACAGATCAGAATTGATTGTAAAAAATAAAAACCAACAGAGTATTATGGAAGCACCGGCAAATGAAGGAATTTCATTTACAATTGAAGTGAAGGTAATGAAAAAAACACATGAGAGTGAAAATCTCACAATAAACTGTTTTCTGAATACGATTTTCATCATGTATCGGCCGATTCAATCATGTATCGTGAGAATGAAACTACGAACTACTATCATTCTCACTTATAAATCGAATATAAAGTTACCTAGTGCACTTCTATGTCTTTAAGGATGGATACAAACCTGAATGATAATGAGGCGATATATCATCATCAAAGAGACCAATATTAACTACGTTATTTCGTAAGAAATCATCACGCCATTCTACATCTACATATTTTCTACACTTTCATATATCCGTGTGAACGATCATCATCAATGGTAATTTTCAATTCCAATGAATGTACCCACTTCTTGTGGTGTATCATAAACCGTACCAAACTAAAATTATACGGTTTTCTAGATATTACCACACAATGACGACAAAAGTTAATCAGAATTTAAACATAAATAATTATTTATTTACGCATTACCTTCGATTATTTATATGTAATTATGACACTATAGAAATTATAATTATCAGACGTGAATAATATAAATTATGTTGAAACAATACCATTATAAATCCTAGATAATGGAGTGGTAAGATGGAATACCGCCTCCCATTAATATTGACCAAGGCTTTATAATAACATGGGTCATAAACTATATCCAAGGGGGCTGGCTGCACTATGAAAAAACTAATTCAAGCACACCTTTCTCGAAAACTTTTGGTATTTGAAGACACGAAGAAATGTATAGGCTGCACACTAAATACACACATTTTTTGTGGCTGCCGATAAAAATCTTGTTCAGTGCTACAATAAAATCGCCGACCACAATTAATTTTTTGAACGATCTGGTTTTAAATTATAAAACAAATAAATGGAGGCACCAGTTTGGATCGATTATGAAGGAAACGTAAGAGTTCTTGCAAAACGAAATTGTTTCGTTTAAATCGAGGAAATTTTCTTAGTTTTGAAAACCATGAGCATCTTGAAATTTTTAATTTTGTGATCAATGTGGTAATTGTTGTACTGTGTCTTGTGTTTTTTGGAGATGTAAATTAACACCAGAATATTGAGGAACTCTGAGAAAATACACAATGAAAATAATTCCTGTAAATTCACAATGAATATCTTTAGTAATTTAAAGAAATGAAAACATATGTAATTTTATTATATATATTTTACTGAAATGTTTCTTTGGTGAAACATTTTTTGATGTATAATTGATACGGAACTTAAAGAGTAATGAAATTCTGAATGTGTTATTATTTCAATTACCTCAGGCTATAAATCCAAAATGAAAATGCACTAAATAAAAGAAATGTTAATTGAATCGCTAATATCTCAAAACTTTCATAATTATCATATAGTATTTATCGGTTTAAATAACAATACCTTTGGTCGTGGAAAGTTTTGGTGACATGAAAGTTAATTATTTAAGATCTGTCTATGCCTGTTCATGCATCGTAGATATTTAATATGAAGAGGATTCGAGACAATATTAATTCCTTTGGAACACCATCGCTGATGGTGAAGTTCCAGAGACAATCATCGATAGCTACCTGAAAGGAACGGACTTTGAGAAAACTGGAGAGGTACAACATTTTTTTACCCAGAGGAATTTCGATCTGTTCTTAAAAATGCAAAAGTTACTCACTTAACACTCCTCATTCATCTCTGTTCCTCTGTTTCTCTGTACTGGTAAGTCCTAGGTAGCTAAGATTTGGTGCTTCTCAGGTCTCAGATGCGCATTAAGAAAAGATTTTCGAATATTCCAACTGGGGCGTCACCAGTGGGGGTAAAAGGGAAGCGTTTACATATGAAAATTATCTTTTCATCACTGTTTCTCCGTATTGCTATATTTTCGGTGCTGAAACGGTAGCTGAAAGTGGACTCACAGCCTTATCAATATTGAATGGCTGACCAGCATTTTCAAAAACTGCAGGAAGGAGACAAAAACGAATGATGATAAATAATTTAGATGCTTTTATGTGCAACCAGACCTCAAAAAGAAGCTTTAAGAGTTTTTTCAATTTATTTTTGAAGACAAAACACAAGCACTATACAAAAATCCTTAAGGCGTTCTAAGAGCGATGCCTAAGCGAAAGCTGTGATTCACATTGGATTTGAATCGCTGGAGATTAAATACATTTGGAAGAACGTTCTCATGAACATAAACCCAGTTCTCCAAATGAAAGAGTTCTCAAAGAGTGAATTTCGAGGTGTACTTCAGCTTTGTTCCCATGAATCTTTTGGTGGTTCCGATGTATTCCTTTCCACAAGTGCACGGTATGCGATATACCCCTGCTGTGGATTCCATGGCGTCTTCGTTAATGGAGATGTCGTCGCCATTTCTTACGCTGTTACACCTAGTTAGTTCTAATCAAATCATTATTATACACGCATAAATCATCCCTCTTTCTCAACTACAATGTCTATTTATTGTTTATAAACCCGTGAATAAATCAATAAATAGTTGGATCAAATTCCCTTAAAAATATTCCGAAGTACGGCAATTCAAAAATACTACAGGTCGCATAAAGCACACAGTCGAGAAAGCCACCTACAATCTACATGGTACGTACTAGGTAGTCAGCTTCCATTATTTCCCAAGGTAAACTAGACTGCAAAGATTGAAACTTTTACAATAATATGTATCAAAAGATGATCGCATACAACGGGAATGACATCCACACGGTGAAAAATGATATTTCCTTCACTTGAACTGCAACTTTTTTGAGTGACTGAAAGTATAACTAGAAAGTAACCACTTGTTATGCAAACCTCTTCTTTCCAGTATTGCGAAATAGCAATGTGGCCTTTGAAAGTTCATTCTATAAATCCTTGCAGTCAGCGAAAACGAGGTCCTCATTAACCGATTCTCTCGCACAGTCGATTGAAAGAGCATTGCAATTGATTAGAATTCTTGGAAATAATTCAGACCCGAATATTGACTGGTGGGTATGGTGAACGTAATGATTATGTATCTATTCAGAACGAAATGAAATGTATAGAGTACATGTAGAATAATAAGGATTGTTTTCAAACTAGGGAGAAGAAATGTTCAAAAGACGATATTTCTTCACAGTTTTTTGAGTTGATTAAGTACATCTTGTATATAACTGCAGCAGCTTCAATATTCCTTGAACCTTTCGGACACTATTGCTTGTGTAAGTTTGTGCAAACCTTAGTGGCATATGCTTAGTTTTTAATGGCAGGGCTCCATATATGTTAGCAATATTACAAATGAGTCTGTTTTGAAATTCACACCGCATTGAAATTTGCTTCCTAATGTACCACAAAAATTTAAAAGCTTTGTTATGTAAGTATCGTATTTGTGTCATCACATATTGATATCTAATTCAACACAGAAAAAATCAAGTGAGGCATCTACGGGACATCATTATTTTGTTTCTATATACCTCATTTAACTTCTTAAAGAAAACTGAAGACTGGACTTTCAAATCATCAAGTTCTACAGGTTACTGTCAGCTGAAGCCAAATTTTCTTTCAGATCTTCATTGCGGAATGAAATCTCTTGACGATGTGCTTCGGCAGCTGATATTGGGGCATCCAAATGAAAGGAAGATATATGTGTACTTTCTTCAGCAAACGAAATATTGGATTCGTGATCTTTTCCAATATTTCGTTGATGTGTAATAGAAAAGAGTCAGGCAATCCCAGCGTTGCGTTGATGGTAAAGGACTGCATTGATGACATATATGCAGAAAGTAGTTTGTGTACTGAATATTATTCCTTAATTGTTGCAACTTTGTTTGAAATAAACTTCCACGAAGTTTAGACTGCCTCTTAGGGTGTCTGTCACTTTGCGACTTTGCCAATCTACTAACAGACCTGAAACGATAGACACTCCTGGTTTCGTGGTTTCCAATGAAACATAGCACAATAATATATCAACAGTTGACGAAATGAAGCCAACTGGAACAATACGACCAATCGAACTTCTGACGAACTATGGAAATGAAAATTCGTATTAGAAAGAGGTGGAGCCAGCTATCTGCGATCAAATGGAAACAATTGCGTAAACAGATAATTACAATACGCATTCGTAACGAAAGCAAACCGAAGCCAAGTCGATCGAGCATAGCCAGCGAGCGTTCTTCTAATGGTCATCGTAATGAAAGCAAAGCGGTGGGCGCATGTAGTGACCTAGTGTGCGCAGTGCGCTATGCGCTGTTACGGATCTACGCGGGGGAGTAACAAAGCGGTGAACACGGCGAACAATCAGGCATGTGCTGCACCATCACCGGCTCCAAGTCGGCTCGCCGGGTCGGCCTCCTGCCTCGCGGGCTTGTAATGTCGTATGGTATGTTAACAGCGCAGACAGAGCCTCACTCGGCCCGTTTGCGTCTCCCGAAAATTTACCTCATCTATTCATATTTTTTGGGGGTATAACTACTAATACCTTAAAACCATGACAATTCTGTTAGCGTAAAGTAGAGAGAAAGGCAAAGCTTTCTCGAAGCATCATGAAGAGAAAAATTTGACCCCCATTCAAAAAATGACAGAATTTGAGCAGCTGGTAACAATTGAGTTATGATGTTAGACTCAAATATATTGACTATAAATGCATTTTAGGATGAGGGGGAAGACACTGAAATATGAAAATGTAATACTTGAAATCCTAGTGCTGTATAGATAAAAATTATCAAAACAAATCGGCAGGATTTTTCCTCATGCTCGAAATTGATTAGGTACAGTATCATCATCCAAAAAAAAACTTTTTTGCTGAAGTATGGTGAAAATATAGTAAATAGTCGTGTCAGTAGAGCCATACATGTGAAATATCTGAACAATTGTTAAAATGTAATCGGAAATAAATTGATCATCAACCATTATGATTTATAAATAATTTTAATAACTTTCTCAATTCTGTTTATTTTTAAAAAAATTTAAATTTATTTGCCTTATTTAAGTCCTAAATGGGTGTATTATTACAAGGGTTCTTTGTAATGAAAAATCCTGTCAATTACGTTTTATCAGTGTTTCATATAGTCTGATATACATTATGAATGAAATCATGAAACTGATAGAAGTCTTCATTATCTTCTTATTGACATATGCAAGACGATAGCCTGATGGATTGACGCGGGTAGTTTGCTCCACTCAGTCAATAGACCGCTGTGTGAACCGGTGGATCGAACCGCAAGGCCGGACGATCAATTTTCACTTCTTATCATCCAACCCGTTCTAGGAATCACACGTTAAAAGGTTAGATCTTGTTAGTCCTTACCTCGCACAAGTTTCGACTTTTGAGAGTTGTCGTTCGTAGGGGGGCGACAGCTAGTTAACGAAAAAACAGATTTCAACAGGACAGATATTTTTTAAATGACAGTATTTGAGATATCTCTAGATGAATTTTCACTTCAGTTAAACCTATCAGTCTCTCATCTTGCATGCTTGTTCTCAACCATAAACGTAAAAAATGATCTACCTGATGTCAGATTGTTTATAAGAAGGGTTGCGTAAATTTTCAACGAAGTTTTTATATTTGGGAAGATATCGTCGCCTCAAACTCTGATTCAAAAAACCGCAAAAAGTAATAGACCCTTTTAAGTAAAAATATTTTCTGTGAGCTCCCTTCCGTGTCCATCTTGAAACCTAGAACCACACCTGTAACCACAGTGGAAATAGATACGTAAAAAACATAGGAATTACTTTTTGATTTTTTTTCACAGGGAGAGATCTGTTGATTAGGATTTTGGCATAAAAACGACTAACTCGAAAGTTTCATGGTATCTGCAGAAAGACGGTCTTTTACGTCATTCTCTATGCTCTCTAGAAGTGGAAATATCGCTCGTCATTTTCCAGATAATCATCGGAAAAATATCTAAAATATTTTTGCAACATAATACGATTTTCTTAGTATCACACAGTATACTTTCAACTATTGCATGAGTCATAATATAGTGATCACCATATCTTGTAAATAGCTTTCACCATCATTATAGATTCATCAATTGACTGTACTGATGGCAATATATTTTTGATAAGTTCAAATTGAAATATGTGGGCCTCAAATATGAATTTTCATATTTTCGATTTGTTGAGGAAGTAAATGAAGTTTTTGAGCCTTCTCAAAATAGTATGTATAAATAATACAACAAAATTGATTCTTGTGAAGTATCATCACATATTCTAGCTGTTGCCCGCGACTTTGTTTGCATCGATTTCAGTTTCAGGGTTTTCCCAGATATTCTAAAAGCAAAAACTTCCCATGTACTTGCTTATCTTTAATTCATAAGTATATTGCTATATAGCTAACAAAAGTTTCCGCCAAATCATGAATTGACATAACTTTTTCATTTATGAATCAATTGAAATGGAGAAGAAACTTAATTTTGACTGAAGCTATCATAATACAATAGTGAAAACCTCACCAAATCAGTTGAGCCGTTTTTGAGATGCTCACAAACGCACAGACGAATGAAGAAACATTCTAAAATCATTGTTTTTGGTTCTACAGCTTCAATGGAAATCCGCAATGATAGTTTTTCTCAAATATCTTCCATGTAGAGATAGCGATCAGTTATACATTTCTATTATATACAATATGTCGCTTTTGATTAGTTCGTGAGAGACTTCGACGGGAGATAAGAGAGAAACCCGCAAATAAATAATATCTATACCTACTTAATACGTACTGGCAATAGCAAACGATCTCAAAGTAGGTACTTTTACTTCAAATGAAATCCACAATATATAAAGAATGTCCAGAAATGTCATTGAATTTGCTGATATTGTTCTACAACGTGTATATTTGAATCTTCCTGGATCCGTCACTGCTTGGTGGGTTCCATACCGCCGTGGATGCTGATCTGGGCACTGAACGGTGACTCTTATGCTATTTCCTTACCTAGTTTGCATTTAAGATGCTTCGGATGATATTTATATCAAGAACTTGCACTGTATGGCTTTCAGACTGCGTTGGTTTCTGTTAGCGCCACACATTCAAAAATGAAATTCGAGTCGCTCTTTTCATAATACCTAACTATTATAGGTAGGTACTCGTTATATACAATCGTCAAACCTCGTTCAATGGTCAACGAATATATGTATTTTTGTTGGTACAGTTACTTTTTTGAAAAACACTTTCAACAGCGTTTAATATGTTTTGTTATTATGTTCATATCTACCGTTAGTATATGGTATAGTAGCGACCCGCCCCGGCTCCGCACGGATGCAATGCTGACACTAAATATACTACAAAATGTCTTTATATACATCTTTTATGTACCTCTTTCATCAGTAGACAATACAAACATGTTTTCTTTAGAGGTTATTTTTGAAAGAGCGACACATAATTGGCCCGGTACCGTCGCAACCGATATGTCCCAGCATTTTAAATCTGTAATGTCTTCGAAAACATTCAATCGAATTCCATAGTGTAAGGGGCCATAATGTAGACAGTATGGACAGATAAGATGAAGTATACATTGAAGATAATTTTATAGGCGCGTCTTTTTACCCCTGGAATCTCACTGGGATTATTTAAAAAACCTTTTTAAACGCACATCTGGAACATAAAATGAACCGGCATAAACAATTTCATCCTTCGAAAATATACCGGTATGGAAAAACATTGATGAAAAAATTATGTAGGGTAATGGACTGACACCTATCAGAAAACAACTACTCTCCTGGCTAATACCGCGAAGGTCGTTGGATTATATCACGGATCAAACAATAGATCGAATTCAATACACGTGAGAAGTAGCTTAGTTCTGATCCAATAATGATAAACTAATCTATAGCATTGGATCTTGCCACTGTGATATTTCTTACTTAAGTACTACTACAGCCACACTTTCTTGAAAGGGTTACACTAGAGCTAGTATCAATAGACTATATCAACTCATGAATCCAAATGCTTTTTCAAAAGGAACAGGATAATAAATAAGTGAAAAGGAAAACTCAAACACTACTGAAAATGAACTCTAAATAATGGAAAATTATTTACAATTATCGTCGAGTAAATTAATTTAGTGATGAGGCGAATAACAGAGATATTGACAAACAACTTCATTTATGTCACAGCCGGTACTATTCATCATGTTCTGTATCTCGATATTTTCGGGTTTTTTTTCGACATATACATGAATTGTAATGATTGGTCTGTTAAACGAAAATGTAAAAGTCGGAGTAGCTATGAAGAAAGATATGCCATAAGAAAACTACGGCATGATTGTGATCATAACCGGTAATTATATGTAGATGTAGCTGTCACAAGTAACATTTCACAGGTTTGATTATTATTCATGGTAATGGGTATTATGAGAAATAAAATCTTATTCGTCATCATTCTCCACGTTTGACTGATACGAAGGTAATAGTCTGCATGATTTACGTATGAGATTATAGGATAATTTCGTTTGATCTTGTATAAGGTAAAATCCTACATGAAATATTGTGGAAAAAAACAAGGACGTCAAAATGTATTCGTTAGTATCGAAAAATTTTTATTTATCTAACAGATCTTCAATACAATATCGAAACATTAATGTTATATTCAGGAAATATTTCTGGCGAAATTGGCGATATTCGTCAAAAATCTTCATATTTAAGGTGAAAAACTCCTAAATTATCATTATTATTGAATAGAGGGCAAAACATTTTCAAAATGAAGGCAAATTGAATCTTCTCAATAAACGTAATGTTTTTTCTTCATTTCTATTATATGTAGTTGATTGCCAGCAAAACAGGAATAAAAAATGTTGTTTCTACTCTTATTACATTTTACATGTTGGAAACTAATGTATTATTTTGAATTTTCTAATTGAATTGAAGATGTTTCATTGAATTATCAAATCATCGCAAAAATTGGAATAAATAACATTTCCACTGATTGTGACAAGATTTGTTCCTTCACTGTATTGGGAAACTAGTAGCATAATGAAATTATGGGATCATATTTAAAATTATAAAAATTTAAATTGGAATCTTTTGAGTCTCATCAGAACTTGACCTGAATATTAAATATTGCATTCTTCGCAATATTTATCACTCACTAATGAACTGAAATCTAAAAGCTTAATTCGCGTTGACTTCAGATTTTTTAATAGTAAAAAGTGCTCATGTATTTGCCTTGCTTTGATTATGAGAAAATCATTTGGAATCCTCTAAAAAAAATGCACAGATTGGAATGTCATTCTAGAAAGGGTTATTGCCAAAATACTTTCTGGGGAGAGAGGAAAGAGGTTAGGTTTTTGCATATATAAACATTTATACTGTACCTATAATTAATTTAATATTAATGGCTGCCTGGTCAATTAATTTTGTTGATTGCATAAAGATTAGTTCAGGACGTTCTATTGAAAGAGAATGAATGATTTCTTCAATTAATGAAAATTATTATAATGTATTACCATCTCTCTTTCTCTCTCTTCCAATATATTCTTAATTACGATTATGAATCCGCCCCTGAATTCATAAAAATTATGTAATATCGAATCTCAATTTGAGGTTTAGTAAAAAAACTTAATATTTTTCACTTCGTGTTTAATTCAAAAAACAATCAAACAATAAGACAATGAGTAGAATAATTACCACTTCACAACTGACAAGGATATTTCTCGGTAAAAAAGTTTAATTTTACATAGATTTCCAAACTGATATTTTAAAAGAATTCAGGAATGAACAATTTTATTATTTTCAATGAGATCTGACTGTGATCTCTGCGGTTTTTATATGTGATAGTTCATCTTACCACACATTCAATGTGGGGAGCAAAAGTCATGTTTTCATCGAAAGCCGTAAACTACCATATCCTTAAATATTCGGAAGGGTTTACCATCTCGAGCGATAATCAATATGGCTTTTGCAAAAGAAGATCAACAGGTTATCTTCTATCCTATGTCACCCATATTTGGAATAACGCAATCGAGAAAAATAAAAAAATAACCTCAAAATTGTTGAGTTCATTACATTGTTGATGACTAATACTGTCAAATTTCTAGACATAAGTGACTAAACGACCAAATGAGAATACAATTTGTTTCGTTCGCAGTGATCATTAACTAATTTAGATCTCTAGATCTTCTTGAATATATATGAGAAAATATTTGATGATGGATTACAATATGTTTTAGCTTTCAGATCACACGTAATGTGTTGTGTAAACGAAAATAGTCCATCGCTGAACAACATGCTATTGAATAATTATTGAGTATGATTAATTTAGCAAGGATCCTTCTCTCTCAACGCTCGGATGCTGCACAGGATTCGACTGAACACGAAGCTCTGGGAATGAACGAATTACTAACAGATAAGTGCACTGATTTTTATAATAGCCGTGGAAGCTTTATGATCTCAAACGCTTAAGCGTAGGAGAGAAAGTATCATTAAAGCGCCTCAAAACGTTTCCAGGCATTCCGCAATCGAGTAAAGAACGGCTTGGGGGGCGGCATCTAATCTATATTCCCAGCTATACCTATTCGGATGTCGGTAGTAGCTCCACAACCGAGGTAAAGGTTGACTTCATTGAAAACTCTAATCAAAATTACTTCGATGTATATCTTTTTACAAACACCACAATACCTTTTGGTGAACAGAATGTTATTTGTAACTCACTTGAATTAGAGTAATACGTCGCACGTCGCGGCGTAAGTGGTAAAGATTTATGTTTTTCTTAAATGTATTGTTCCTTCGCCAATTTTTCGACAATATTGCAAAATTACAAAAAAATATAGGAATCATCCTAATAAAAAAAATATATAAATTGTTTTCATACAGAATAAAAGTCAGTTGAATGACTGGCAGAGAGATGTAGCCTAAACACCTAGAATTGTGTTAGTGCCCAAATAATTTTAGTAGAATCAAACAATTTTTATCTACCGTTGATCTTCTTGAAAATGTAGAAAAACATTGGTGTTCCGCTCCTCCTTTTCCCTTCACTATCTACTGGTGATCACTCTATGAAATCAAACACTCTCACTTATTTCCCACATCCACTCTCGCTTGCTATTCTATAATGAATATGAATATCTTGAATCATCCCCAACAAAGGGAACTGAGTCAGCGTTATACAATCTCATAACGGTCATAGACGTGCATTTATTTCTTACTTCCGTGATTGGTATTC
>WOGR01000050.1:0-36559 GCA_015342045.1 Leptinotarsa lineolata | reverse complement strand
AATTAACATCAAAAATCGACGTGTTTCAGGATTATTTCTTAAAATGACCTGTTCAGCTAAAAATGAATTTGTTTCATACTTTACGGACACAGTGTATAATATTAGACAATGGAAGTACAAACTAATGAAATTCACCACGAAACATTATCAATCACCTTCAAACAAGCTCTTCATCAGGTCAATCCATTTTCAAAGAATGATACTGAACATTATGTAAATATCTTTGGTGATCCCACTAACGATATCTCTCATTTTTTCAAAGGCAAATTATTGGACGAAGCTTACAGAACAAATTTGATTGAATTCATTCAAACAATAAAAATAAAATTCCAGTGTCGAATAGATCGACTGTATATAATTTGAATTATAGTACTTGCCCTTAATTTGATATTGGCCAAACCCAAACAACTTTCTCCAAAAGACTAACAGAGCATAGAGTAGTTTCTTGAATGAGGAGACCAATTCATCATTTGCAAATAATCTTTCGACAGAGGGGTACAAGTTCAATGACGATTATAACATATTGCATTCGGAAGAGAAAGGTTTCGAACTCAACCTTTTGGTATGCTTAGAAATCAATAAATGTAAAAAATCCAGGATTAAAGCTCAATGATCGAATAGATTTTAATTGTTCTCCTTTGTTGAATTTAGTTTGCATCAAGGAAATTGGTAATTGGGACAAATCTCGAAAGTAGGTGAAACGATAGCTGAGGTAAAAATTGTATTAATTATTCTCCAGTCTTATGAGTTATTCCCAGATACTTGTGATGCACTGTTTGCAACCTTTGGTGTAGTAATGAATATTACTGGAGTTTTATCCCAACACCAAACCGTTATTTTCAACAACTTGACGTGTGTTTCAATCACCAAGTGATCATCAAGAGGAGGATTAAACTGAAGATGATCACTTGGTGAATGAAACGTGTGTTGAGGTGGTAAAAATAACGGCTTGGCAAGTGGTATTAGTTCTAATGATTCAAATTATTATAATGGCACGATACAGAAATTGTACAAACAGTATTGTGACCCCCGAAGTTGCTGTTGTAAAGCGAAACAAGTGTCGCGGTTTGTAGACCTCCAAGTGGAAGTCTCACATTGAAGTGTGTTTTTTGAATACGTTGAAAGAGTACCTACCTATTTATCTTATTTTATTTCTGGCAATTGACTGCGTTAACCTTTTTTTTTCTGATTATATACAACTGAAATATATTCCATTCCAAATTTCAGTAATTTTTTACCAGAGCCGCAATGGGGACAAAATCTCATTGCAATGTAGTTTCAATGTATTTCAATTAGAAAGTTCAAAGATATAAATTTGCAATACATCAACACCAACGGAGATGAAAATATATATCGAAATCATCATACAAGGTGGCGCAAAAAATTAAGTTTGAGATTATTACTAAGAGTTTGTGACACTGTCATTCATTTTTGAAGTACTATTCAATCAGCCAAATTGTAAAATATACATATACCGAAAGTAAATGAATGCAAATAACATAATACGATTATAATTGGCTTGATAGATTTTTCAATCGTGTTGAAAGTTCATCAAAATGGTAGTCTTCAGAAATTGTCAGAATTATCAACCCAAATTTTCGATTTGGTATGTTTGCTTTTCATCCAAGTCTCGTCTACAAAATCTTTCTAATTTCTCTCCTGTAGGATTTTATTTATTTTTAAATACTCTCTTCTCTCTAGCACTATTTCATTCGTGTCTGAAAACAAGCTTTTTCTTCTTGGTTTTTGATATTCAAAATTTGACTATCAAAAACGGAGCACCAATTGATTTTTTTTGTTTCTCAATTTGTATTACTTCTTAAATTTTTAATGATATATAATGTGGAGCGTTTGAAACTTGGCAAGTTTGGAGTGTTATTTATGTCTTTAAGTGCCTTGTCAAGAGCAGGGAGTTCGTTTCTAGAAAAATATTGATGAACTTGTCTTCTGATTGTATTTCTCTAACAGTCATTCCAGTGGCAAATTTGCTTTTTCAGCTGAAGGAAAACCCGGAAAAACCTGCAGCACCACATCATCTGAAGATCTTGATCTGCCAATGTCCTCTCTTTCATAAAACAAAATGTAGGGTGTCTTCAGAGGCTCCAATGAATTCAAAACATCACCAGAAAATTTTGTGACACGACTATCGTCAAACTTAAGCCAGTCCGTTTCATCCTTGACCAAAGCGTAATAATGACCAGACTCAACGCCAGACCCACAGTGAACAATGACTGCATGAAGATTATAATAGTGGTCTGCTAGATTGAAGTGTGAATGTATGTCTAACCGTTAGAGTAACGTCATTTTATTTTTCGCAATCTCTTTTGAAAACCTTTTCGCTAATAACCATATCAAGGGAGTGCTTTAAAAAACTAGTCTGCCATTTTAAGAGTTACGCCATATGGGATTTGGAGTGATATCTTATTAATTTTTAATTTTTTTCTCACGTACGCACACACACATCCATAGATGAGTTATGCCAAGTTAAATAAGAGCTTGTAATAAAAAAGGGGTATGAAAGTAGAATTTTTGTCGTAGTGTAGTGATAGATAGGGATTGGGTTTCCTGTAATTTCAACTTTTGTAATACCATCAATAGTTTTAAGATTTGCAGATAAAGAATTGAAATTCACTAATGTTTCTTTGGAGGCCAATTCAACATTTTTAGGAGAGTAATTTGTTTTGTTGAAGAAAATACTTTGTTCCAATCTTATAAAAAAATCACTCATGAAATATTCAATTCAAACATCATATAATCTAATTATAAATATAAATTCAATACTTACTCTTCCACACGCTTCTTCAGCTGATGCTGAACTTTATACAAACAAAGACTGTCAATATCCAAAACCGGCATTTCTATTCTTAAAGTTTTGCACAGACTTTCAACTCTCTGAAGTAAATTCTCTATATTGGAGATTACCGTGCTTTTCAAATATTCAATATCTGATACAAGCTCACAACAGGTATCTTCGTAGTGTTCTGTAAAGACCTGCACCCATTCTTGTAGATCCTCTTCGTTATTGCTCATTTTTAGGGCAACCTGGGTCCAATTGAGAAAGGTCTTAGTTAGACCTGTAAGTAAAGTTCTCCACATTTGTTCTGCCCAAGTTATTCCTTTTATCCTGAAAAAATTAAGCTCAATATTTGTAATATAAAAAATAAATTTGACAATTTTCAATTACTTAAATATATATCACGTCCTGTCAAGAACGTCCCAACTAAAAACTCATACTACAATACAGCAGTAATAAAATATCCTTACATCGTGAAATCAAAGTCACAAATACTAGGTATAGAAAGGTTAATTAGTGCTTTGAGGAACCAAGATACATATTATATACATGTCAGGTGCTTCTATATTTTCTATAACTAATATTAACACATGTTTGTGGATTTTTCATTTTGATATATTAGCTATCCTTAGAGAAAAAAACTATATAATATACCAATCACATTTATTTCTAAACTGATAAGTGGACTTTTGCCACATCTTTGATCTGATTGATCTATCTCTTCAATTGTCTAATTGAATGAAATATCCTCGCTTTCCACATGAATATATCACACAAATACATTTTTGTTTGCAAAGCATACATTAAAATAAAACCGCACAATTACAGTTGTATATACAAAATGTAAACTCATCAATAGCAATGTGAAAATAAGTCAAAAATAAGAGAATGAATATTCAGCAGTCAAAACTGAAAATAACTGTGAAGCAAAGGCTGATAGTCAATCAAAATTACTTGTTAAAATATTTTGCCAGGCTGTAATAGGCTTTTGAAAGTAAATATTTTTTCAGACCGTTAATAAATGCAATGAGGTTTGCTATACTTGCCATTTCAGCAGGTGAATGATTTAAAATCTATGGACTCTCAAACAACACAGAATTTTCATCAACGTTTTTTATTGGAGTGCATAGGTATATACAGTGTGACATCATAGATGAAGACACCCATGTATTTTAGTTATTTTTGAAATCGAATATTTGATTTTTTCGCGGGATCACAGTAGGCTGTCACTCGGGCTAAGTATTGCGCAAAGTGGTCTACGCAAAGTGGTCTACGACCATGAAGGTCTACGCTTGTAAAAATATCAAATCTCTAGATTTCAAAATGACTAAAATACAGATAAGTACAGCCCTATTATTTTGAGTATAATATTGTCCATCTCCAAAATTAAAATGCAATGTACAGTTAGTATCTTATGGATGAATAGAGATTTGCAATGATCTCTAATATTTTCTCTGAAGATGTACTTTACAACTCCTTTTTCTGTGCAACAAATTCTGACTATAGCAACTCTTTGCTGCAGAACCCCTGAAGACAACACCCTATCTCAAGTCAGAATCAACTAATAGAAATAACTCCGTGCATTTGTGCCGTTTTCTGCAACCAAGTTTGTACATTCTTACATGATGATTCCTCTGAATGATAACAAATGCAGGGTCTTGCATTTGGGACAAAGAAATCATCTCCTAGAGTACTCCATCGGTGAAAACGTTCTCAAACCTACACTGGCCTAGCAAGATCTCTAGGTGATAATGTCCTCGGATCTCACATGGAACCACTATGTCCGCATTGTAACGAAAAATGCAAATGGAATCAGCTACTCTCTCACCAAGGGCTCCAAAACGCTCAATAAATACCTTACCAGAATTGTTCTGAACATTTATATCAGGTTATGGAGTATGCCAGTGTGGTTTGGTCGTCATATTACAGACAGAACCTTGTCTCCAGGAGCGCTCACAGAGAAGGCTAACAAAACTTCTTAGAGAACTACATGATCTCGAATACCAACAAAGGTTGAAAATCCTTGATCTTCCAACCCTGGAGCAGAGGAGATTGCGCAATGACGTGATCGAAATATACAAGATAATGAACAAACTGTACAGTTTAGAGTTGTCGAAAACAGTAGACTGGGGGGGCCATGAGAGGAAAATGAAGAAAAGAACAGACACAAATTATTATGAGGACTTATTTCCTCACAAACAGAACAGTAAACATCTGGAACAGCCTCCCATCCGTAGGTGTGAAATCCGGCTGTATTGAACTGTTTAAACCTAACTAGATTCATACATGTATACTCTGTGATATCGCTGTGATCATTGATAGATTGTGTCAGATACAATATTGTAATCAGAAAGATTGTTATATTTGTAATACACTTTTTATACCATTGTTACAATATTGCTAGCCGCACAGAATTTATATTATAAACTAGAATTATAGAAATTATATTATTATATTAATGAAACGGTTGCTTAAATTAGTATAATGAGATTTTTATATTTTCGAGGCAGGACCGGCTTTGAAAACTCACCATGAATTGTTGCAAATGTAAATTGGATATTTATGACGAGGATTATTTAGAATGTGACTCGTGCAAGAAACCAACACTGAGTCAGTTTGCCTGCTCCGAACTATCAGCAGCACAAACGAAATGTATGTTACTCAGGAAGGATACACTTCGGTTTTTATGCAAGGACTGCTGTAGCGGATTACTTCAAATTCCCTCTATTGTTCAATCAATTGAAGCATTGAAGTCTGAAATTGAAACGTTGAAGCATCACAAGCCTGAACCCCCTACCTTTGCATGAGACAGTTATTAACTTCAAGGAGATAACTGCAGAAATGACGCAACGGGAAATTTGGAAAATGAATGTAAGGATATTTGGTTTGCCTGAATCTGATAATTCAGTTGATAGAATTACTGCCTCAGAAATATTAAATGCTGCTGATTGTGATATAGACCAACAAGGAAATTTCAATACAAGTTTTTATAGTAGGACACCTGAACGTGAACGAAAATGCATGAAGGCCTCTAACAATAACTCTACAATCGCCTGAAGATGCAATATCAATTATTCGTAAAGTCAAAATCGTAAAAGAAATAGCTAACTTCAGAAACCTTATTATCACATCGGACAAAACCCCGCTTCAAGTCAAGCAATACAAATCTGTGAAACAAGAGTTAACTAACCGATTAGCTAAAGGCGAGCAATATATAAGTATCAAAAACGTGAATGGTGAACCAAAAATAACAAAAAACCGCTGTGTCTAACCAGGAGCAAGACACACTCCTCCATTGCTATTATCAGAAGACCGAAGGCTTAAATACTGAAACTAAAATATTTTATGAAGTTGCATCAGATGCTGAACACCATCTCTGAAACCTGGATACAATCTAATATACACAACTTCGAACTATTTGGTGAGCAATATGAAGTTTTTAGATCAGATAGAAACCTCAATGCAAACTCAGTGTCAAGAAGTGGTGGTGGATTACTGGCGGTTAGAAACGACTGTGGTGTTACGGAAATAGACATATTGGATCACCGACAATAGTTATTAGTATTGAAATTATCGGTTGTAAATATCATATTATCATTACATTCTATTGGTATTTATTATATACATACCACCAACTGCTAATAACATGCATGTGCAAAATTTATTTGAAACACTAGAATCACTTAAATTACTATATGATCAAAATCTACTAATACTTGGTGATTTCAACCAACCACTTTTCATAAATAAGGCATCAGAGGATAGAAATCTCAACTTGCAAAACCTTCTACAATTTATCAATTTCTATGACCTGAAACAACACAACAATGCTCTCAATATATCAGATCGATTCCTAGATCTCATACTATCTAACAATTATTGCTGTAATGTCATTCATGATGACCTACCATTCATCCCTGAAGATGATTATCATCCAGCTTTGAATATTTCTCTAGTATTTGAGAAACAGGAATGTGGAATTCCGTATGATCTGTTTAAATCTGTTTCACTTTAAAATCTGTTATTCCGTTAATCAGCTGTCGTCCCCATAAGAACGACAACTCTCAGAAGTTGAGAAACTTGTGCAAGCTAAGGACTAACGAGGTCCTACTTTTTAACGTGTGATTCCTAATACGATGATATGATGACAAAGCGGTTTTTTTTTGATTTTCTTTAAGCAAATTTCCCGCTACTCTATTCTTTGTTTATGAATACAGATTGGTCTGTTATTGAAAACTGTACCAAAGTAAACTCAGCAATAGAAACATTCTGTGCATAATTTATTCAATAACGGACCAATGTGCTCCTCTTAGACTGAATTTTATCAGTAAATATCCACCCTGGTTCAGCAGGTATATCATAAACAAGATCAAACTTAAAGATAAATAATTTAAAATATTAAAATCAAACTATTCAGAAACTATACGTGATCAATTTAGAAATCTTCGTAGGTCAATAAAAACCCAGATATACAAGCCTACAAGGAGTACAAACAGAAAGCAGAAAACTCGATCAGAACTGATCCGTCCTCATTTTGGACCTATATGCATAGTAAAAAAGGCACTTCAAGATTTCCGAATGTTTTATTCTTAAATGATAGAGAACTGAAAAACCCGACTTCAATAGTGAACACATTTGCTGAATTCTTTGGAAGTGTGCACGTTCTTTCTGATAGTAATAGTAATAATTTCAACCTCTCAAAAAATCAACAAATTTTCCCACAAAAACAATGAATGCATTCTCTGAATAAGAGGTTTTGTAAACTCTCAAAAAACTGAAACCAAAATTCCGAGCTTTCTAGTAAAAGACTGTGCATACATTTTTGCAAAGCCACTTCAAGTAATTTTCAACATGGCTTTAAAAAAACTGAGTGTTTTCCTGATTGATGGAAAGTATCAAAATATGTCCAATATTGAAATCAGGGGCTCCAAATAACATTCTGAACTATCGACCCATAACAATTTTGTCCAACTTTGCAAAGGTCTTTGAGAAGTGTCTGTATAATATTTTTCCTAATGTGAGAAATAGTATAACTCTATATAATCTATATCAACAAACGTTCAAATAACGAATCTTATGTGTTTTACACAAATTGTGAGTACTGAACCATAGTATTTGACAAAAAAGCACCTTTCTGTTAATGACCCGATTTAGGATTTTTTTGTGATCCACTATGTACTCTTGTAACAGAGTGTTAGCTTGACAGCTGTCTCTACTAATACTGAGAATTCACTTCATTTCATTTGTTTAAAATTTTCAAAAATGGTTCGCCATCATTTTAATGAGAATAGAATAGAATTTATTCATCATTAAAAATTTTACAATTGTCACTTACATGTCACTTATTGAATTTTATCAGACTAGTCAAAACCCGAGAACTAAGCTATATATAAAATATAAATAGTTACATACATGTACAATTGAAACGAGAAAAAAAAGAAAAAATAAAAAGCATATTATTAACATCTATTAAGATTTTAAAAATTCTTGCACAAAATAAAATGCATTCTTTATCAGGTGACAGTAAAGTTTTGATTTAAATGTATGCAGACTGCATTCATTTCCAAATAATTCAACCGCATGGTTATAGCAAATGATGCCTTAAAAGCTTGCAGAGTCCTGTCCCACCGTCAAACGCGAATAAGGTAGTCTCAGCTCATTACCCCTTCGTGTATTGTAGTTATGACACATATTATAGGACATTCTTCATGAATTTGATATCTTTTTTTCTTAGTATCCAAAAATGATAGCATAGTGTATGGTTTCTATTTGAAAAAATCGCGTTTCATCAGTTTTCTCGATGTTATGTTTTAGATGGAAATTTCGACCACCCTGTACATTGTTTTCGAAAATTCGATGGACCTGTTCATGACTTGATGCTTAAGGTGTGATTCTGTTAAATTTCACATTTTCAAGTGTTACTGTCTATGAGTTGTGATTTTTTCGGAGTGGTGCTGTAACTGTCAAATTGTTACAGAAAAAAATTAATATCTCGGAAACTAATGAATTTGTGTATAGTCATTGTTATGCAAAGTGGGCCTAAAATGTGCTGAGAAATTTAAAAAGTAATGAAATACAGGGTGTTCCATTTGAAATAAGGAATTTCACCTCAACTTCCGATATAACGGAAAGAGACCGGAAATTGAAAATATTTTAGTTGAGAAGGCCATTTCGTAAAACCCACTACCACAAAATTACAAGTTTTTATTTTGAATCGTTCTCCATATATTCCTAACGAACGCTCGTCGTGAAAGACCCTGTATATATCAATTGTACACCAAGCTCAATCAAAATGCGTGCAAATGCTTTGAGACAAAATACCTTGATCTAAGGCCTCGGGATTTCATCAAATTATAATACATTCAAGGCATTTGCTTAGCAAAATTTAGAAAACTATACATTTGAATACATTTAACTGATGTACTCAGGATGTATCACTAGAGTATTATAATTAATGCTGGATCAATGAACATTGTGCTAAAACAAAAGACAAACTAGTTAACCTACATGCATGGTATATTGGGACATAAGTGAAAGTATCTTTGGTCAGAAACTCCTCCACAAATTGAAATTAATATTGGGGCATGATGATTTTTGTTTTATTTCAAACCTTTTTAAAAATCTGTGATTTATGATTTATTAACGACACGAAAATGATTGTGAAGTTTCAAGTTGACTGTATCTTCCTACGATTGTTGAGATCTGAAATTGGTTCGTAATTTGGGTACGTATTTTTGCATTCGTAATATTTTTTTTATTTTCAAACGTATTCGAAGGTTGTTGCTGATGCAATAATCAATTGTTATAAAAATTCCATGAGATTTGTATAACTATCGAATCTTATAACATTTTATAACGTTTTCCTTTCTTGATTCATTTCAAAAAGCTATGAAAAAACGAAATTTAATTCTATTTCTGGATTTGCTATTTGAATGAGCATGACTTTCAATAGTATAGGTCATTACGTAGCCAATTAAGTAAAATATTCTGAAACAATGTTTCATTTCACTGTTACATTGCAGCCTATATTCAACAAAATATTTTACAAGAAAATAAAACGCAGATTTGAAAAAATGATCGACTTTTATATACCTAGGTATATCTGGGATCACAAACAACAATTCAGTTGCATCACAAAATTTCCCAATCATTACTTTTTCACCCCAAAAATGAATAAAAAGTCTCCATTCATTTTACATGGAAAAACTAAAATACAGGATGCACCAGATAGAATGCAACTAATACAAATATTTTTGAGAGTAAATTTTCACGGTCGGATATAACTGTGGCTATTTTCCAACTTTGGCTTTGGTCTGCTAGTTTTATGTCAGAAGATTCGTCTATGACTGCCACTACTGAAAGCGATCAGCCAGTGAACTAAGTGTTCTGGTTGTTCTCAAGCTAGATATTACAGAGTTGGGGACGCCGGATTTAGTTCATTGGTGGTGAACGTTGCTTTGTTAATATTGGCTGATTTGATACGAGAGCAATTGAACGCAGGTAGTCAAATTGCATTAAAATCGATTCCCTCTTCCTTCTGATGGCATTATTTTAAAGTTTCTGAATTTCTATCGCCTCCCTATGTTATAGGATAGATAGAAAAGAAATCTGATGAAGACAAAATAGATAATATGCTAGTTTACCTCATGGGCGGCGAGGCAGAGGAAATACTCATCCAGTTCCAATTAGTAGGAGTAAACACTACTCATAATTATATTAAAGCTAAATTCGACTCACATTTCATATCCCAACGAAATCTCATATTCGAAAGATATAAATTCAATGCAAGGACCCATGGACCACTTCTCGAACTTCCGATACTCAAAGTTTCCAGAAAATACCAGAAATACGGAACCGCTATAAAAGTAGTAGGTTGACAACCTGAATTAAATGACCTAGTTCGGGACCTCCACTTGTCCAAAGAAAATGCTGCGTTTTGTTTTCTCCATTACACATTAAACTGGGGTTAATCAAAAATTTTGTAAAAGCATTAGACAAAGAAGGTGATGCGTTTAAATATCTCAAACACGTTTTTTCCAAAATTAAGGGATGCAAAGCTCAAAGAAGGTATATTTGTTGGACCACAAATTAGAAAAATACTAAGTGATTAACAGTTTGATCAAAAATTAACAACTTCCGTTTGAAATATCATGCGCTCCCGAATATTTTCCAATAAATTTTGCAAAAATGTTAGCAGGTATGGAAGATATGGTCCTTCATATGGATGATACTTTGATTTATGCACCAAATATTGAATAACATGAGATTCTCAAGGTATTACTTTCTAGGATCAAACTGTGTTGAATATTTAGGTCATTTAATATCTCATGAAACAATATTGATCGATCCCTATAGAGTTAAAGCAATACGTGAATTTCCCAATCCAGAAAATAAAATTGAACTTTTAAGTTTTAAAACAATCAAAGATTTATTAGAGAGCACTCCCAATCTAGCGTTTTTCGATTTAAATGAAACTGTCATAGTAACCGCGGACGCGAGCTGTTAGCTGTTATAGCCTTGGAGGTTATCCCATGCAACTAAATGATGATTCTACTAGAGAAATTGTAGCATGTTCATCTCATTCACTATCTAAAGCTGAAACACAGTATGCGCAGATCGAGAAGGAGGCCTTGGCACTAACCTGGGCTGCAAAATATTTTATTAATTACATTTACGGAGCACAAAACCTAATTTTTAAAACCGATCATAAACCTTCATTACAGATCCTACAGACTGAAAACTTGGATGACTTGACATCAAGATTGCAACGTTTTCGTATGCGACTTATGAAATACGGGTATACAGTTATAGATACTACTGGAAAAAATTTAGTAGTCGCAGACACTCTTAGCAGGAGCCCGTTAAAAAGTGCGATAATGAAGAATGACAATTATGAGTTAACACATGAAGTCGAGATGTACGTTAAGTCAGTTATGAAAAATTGAGAATCTTGTGAAATCTTGTCCACAGTGTATTGAAAATCGATGCAACATCAAAGAAACTTTCCATTGCAACAAGCCCATGGGACAAAAATATTTGCTAGGTATGGCATTGCTGAGGAAGATAGATCCGATAATGGACCTCAATTTTTTTCAAAATCCAAAGATTTTGCTTGTGTATACATTTTTTACATATAACAAGTATTCCTTATTTTTCTCGGAGTTATGGTCTTGTCGAGAGAACGGTGCAAACGGCTAAACATCTGATTAAGACAAAAGAGGCTGAAAAATTTTTGGCTCTATTAACCTATAGAACAACTCCATTAAAGTCATGTTTTTCACCAAGTGAATTCCTAATGTCCAGAAAGTTACGTACTAACTTATCCCAGTTACCTAGTAATTTTGAGAAAATTGTTGATACTCGTTCTCATTTAAGTGGGATAGACAAGGAAATAAAAGAGAAACAAGCTAAAATCTATAATTAGAGACATAGAGCTAAGGATATGACTTCCTTGAACATAGACGATTCAGTTGGGGTGATTGATTTGAGACAGTACGGAAAAATAACTGAAATATGTGAAGAACCACGGTCATACATAGTTGAAACCAGTTTTGGAAAATATAGACGAAACCGGTGGCATCTTGTTCAAGCTCCCTATTATTCATCGAATATCCAGGCTGAACCACCTATGGCCGATTTGTTCTTGAAACTAAAGAAAGTCATTTTCAGAGAAAATTCCAAAATGTGAATGATAGAAATGAAATTTATGAAGGTGACTTCACTCAGAAAATACATTTGAAAATAAAGTGAGATGCAAGTGAAAAGTAAGTGTAGAAAGTCAAAAATTACCACAGACAGATTTAATGTAACGTTCTAACTATACATACTCCATGGTTCTTGGTGACATAAGTTGTTAACTCTGTCGAGATATAGTTTTGTCAGGTTTGAGGGAGGTTATCAATCGGTGGTTGATGTCGTCAATTCGACAAACTTTCTTGAAAGATTTGACT
This sequence comes from Leptinotarsa lineolata, assembly GCA_015342045.1. Lineage (NCBI taxonomy): Eukaryota > Metazoa > Arthropoda > Insecta > Coleoptera > Chrysomelidae > Leptinotarsa > Leptinotarsa lineolata. The sequence goes on along the minus strand of WOGR01000050.1, from coordinate 23,815 downwards.
AGTAAATAAATCAGAACAAAGGATTACGGAGTTTAATTTGCGTGATACGACATAGAGGTCTGTTTTTTTGCTTTTGGGCAACCAAAACGATCCTTTTTTGGATTGGATCGTCACTTGTGATGAAAAGTGGATTTTCTACAACAGGAGACATTTAACACAGTGGTTGAACACCGATGAGCTATTGAGGCTCTAGGCTGAAACGGCGTCAAATGGCACTTATTTCGATTGAATTGAATGCGTGTTTACTGAGATATTACAGTTTGAAGAAAACTCATAAAAACGGATAAAACTTTTGGAACAATTCATCCGTGAATGTTGTTATAGGTGAATCCTTAAGAAACGTGTTTCACAAACTTTGATTTATTCAAGATTATCACATTTTCACATAGTTATTCGATCACTGGAGACTCACAAGTGGGTTATGACTAATATATTACCAACAGTTACGACAAAAACAATATCCTGCAACTCTAACTCTAGTAATTACACCATACGGTTCTACTGATAAGAGCACAAAGCAACGTGATAATTCGCTGATAAAAGTATGGGTTCAAACAAATGGGTAATAACTAATTATAACTTAGAACTGGTGATTACTAGGAATTTTCAAATGAATCATTCGGCACGTAACGATGACTGAATTGCTCGTTATCACATTTTGCTTTTGATAAAACCAAACTAACAAGTAAAACGGTTCAACCTATAGTATTGTTTGGTTCATACGCATACGATTATTGAGTCTTCGTTTATGCAGATCGTCTGGGAAGAATTCTGCCAAAAACCATCTTTATTTTTACTACTGCTGACAACAATAAAAAAATATCAGTTTTTTCATTTTGTTAAAGAGCTTGTAAGAAGATGTATATAGAAATGTATTACTAGCATTTTTAATGACTCAGTGCACCCGAAACCAAGCGTCCTATACTTGCATTGCACGCAGGCGCTAAACCGATGGTTTGGCACCTTTCGATTTTTAAACTCCCTTTTGAAAGAGAAAGTACTAATGAAAAATATCAGAGGTTATGTTAAATACGTATTATTACTTGCGGCAAACATAAGTTAAGTAGGAGAAAAAATATTTTTCAATATAACTTGAATTTTTAAACAGCTGTAAATTTTATTTTTTCAACAATCAACGAGTCTGTGTCTCCTGCTCATGGTGGAAGATCATCCTCAAAATTGAAAATCATTCCGAAATATTCAAAATTTTGTTTCTTTAAATCTCTTGTTACATTTTGAACATATATTCATCTTTTCATGGAATCATTTTTCAACAGCTCGACTGCTTCAACCTTTATTGATTTTATATCATTTCTAGAAACATGTGTATTCATTTTCCGATAAAATTCCAGGAGAAATTTCCAAATTTCTGCTAAGCAGTTATCAATTTGAAGATTGATCAAATGACCAAAGCTGAAACAAACTTGGCAAGCAAACGTGGGTGTCACACCAGTAGGTGGTTCCACCTATATCTCGCTTGCGTTCACGTAGTGATATTTATCAGGTTCCAATTTTAGGTTTTCACAGTTTGTGTTCAATCCAGAACGTCCTGCCAGGTACTGATGATGCCCAACTGGCTGAAACAGCTCTCTACTGTTGGCTCTTGAATTGGAATAGAATTGAGAATGGTCGGAATCTTATCGTTAGTTAATTCAAAATGTACTTATATTCAATTAACTGTATTTTAGATGCTGCGTAATTACCAAAGAAAGATCAAGACAAAATATAAATCAGAAGTTTCAGAAACGGCTATACAGGATGCCAGAAATAAATAACTTCCACTTGGAAAAGTGCTGCTACTTCCGAAGAGTACTATACTCGTCTATTCCAAGAAAGAAGTTATAAAGGAACCAAAATGTGGTAGAAACGCATTATTTTCTGAAGAACGAGAAAGAAAATAAGAGGAATGCATTGAAATATTTCATGGTGTACCGATAGAAAAGGTACGAAAAACAGCTTTCAAAATTGCCGAAGTGAATCATTTTAAACACAATTTTGATGAAATAATTCAAATGGCAGAAAAAGACTGGTTTTATGGATTAGTTAAAAAACACCCTTATATTTCGCTGCGTGAAGCTGAATCCACTTCTATTAATAGAATCGCTGCTTTCAATTGAACAGAAGTAAAAATGTTCTTCAATGACTTGGAAGTTTCGACGAGACAGGTATATTCAAACAACTAGTGATAGAGGCACTACAACGACAGTTGCCCACACCATCAGTTCTCCTGAGAAGTATATTCCTCCATCGGGAAAAAATATTTTACTTTCTCAAAACTTATTCTAGGAAGAAATGGACTCATTTCACTTGGTAAATTTTTCCTGCTTTATGACACCAATAAGATCAAATTGTTAATGCTTCTGAAAGCTTCTATGACTAAAACAAAAGAGGTTACATATTCATATCTAGAAAATATTTTTTTGTTTCTCACTAGAAATGTCGGAAAACGAAACGATTTTGTATATGAATTCGAAGTTTTGGAAGAGTGTTTTTTATAAGATGAGATATGAAAACATCTATTCCATACACATATTTGACATTTCATTTCATAAAAATATATATTTTTCAGTATTTTGAGTTGATCAAGTATTCCAGAAGCTTCCAGTTTTAAACATATTCCTGGTAATCTACAGTTATGCTGATCATCACTTTTTAATTCACTCAATTTATGATCTGTCTGTATTCACTAAGTGGTGCTTTTTTCATACCTAATTGCATATAGATAAAGATTAAGAATACAGATTAGATTACATATGTCAATTAGATATTTTGAAAGCAGTTCGTGCAATTTTCGAAATATCCCGAACAAAAACGTATGTATCCAAAACCTCCAATTAGAGTCATTCGAATTCTAATTTCTAATTACATATCAATTAAACATTTCTTTTTCCCAGTTTTGTCCATTCCGAAATCAATTCCAAAGTTATTCCTCATGATATTCTTTTTTTTTTTATTCTGATAAGACATTTGTTTCTACAAAAATCATTTCAAATATAATTTTTTAATAAAATGACAAAAATGATGAAAATGAATCGGAATGTTTAGTTCATCATTCACTGTCTTTGAAAAGAAGGTTAAAATAAGTCATGCTCGATAAAATAAATGATACAAAAAACAATTGGACCCAAAACATGCTGGAGTTCTTGCCATCTTCTGGGCTAAAATGGAATTATTGATATTTTTCCAATGTTTCAGATATTTAACCATCCTTTCAAAATCCTCATTAGAGAGTTTCAATCTAAAATTACTTATTCATACGGTTACAAAGTATATACAATAATTTGGTAAGCTTTTATACTCGTAAATATTTACATACAATGGAATGTACCTATATTTACTTTGTGTTCCCCTCTATGTCGTTTCGAAAGTAAAACTGATGTTCTTTATTGTAGAATTGTTGCCCAAACTGTTTCAACAAAATAGTTTGGGCAAATTGAAAAAAAATAAGCTTGTATGAAAACGTCTTGTTCTATGGAAATATTTATTTCATTATGAAAAATTGCATTTTGTGAAAACTTTCACCAATGTGCGTGCTTTAATTGAAAAAATCCCCAAGTCACGGTCCGAGGATTTAAAAAAATAATTATAAGTTCACTTTTGTCATTTGCTTAGCAAAATTTTGAAAATTAAACTTGCGGCACTCGGGATATAACTTTTGAGAAAATTGATTTTTTATTTTAAGAAGCCAGAGAAGAAAATATTACTGATTTAGTGTCGTATTTGATGACCGCGTTCTTCATTTACGAAGCAGTATTTTAAATTAGGGTCTAAAACATATGTAGCAAGAACTGAATGATGAGATGCAAAAACAGAAGAAAATATAGGTACTCAACCAAGAAACAATGAAAACGCCTTTCCAACTAAACTCACAAAAAAATATAAGTAATATACGAACCAGTCGATCTCATAAAATTAATGAAGGTGTCACACATTCCTTTCATATGCAAGTTTGAAATGTAAGAGAGCTTCACTGTTCACTGAAGGCTCTTGTCAATAGTATTCCATAAGATTCATCTATTCATTATCATTATTACTGTACTCCTAATTTTACTGAAATCAGTTGAAAGCTTTATATTCGATATTTCACACAATCGCACAAATCGATTGATTACATAACACCTCTTACAAAAAAGAAGTCCATTTCATGGTGTTGAATTTTCTACTAGTGATTATGATTTCGTTTTTGGATTTGTGTTTATTGTGTTGCGATTCGAGGGGTCTTCTAGGTCAAATAATGTAACTATTGCGCAATAAAGAATACTCCTCGTAATGTACGGTTTGCTAACTAGAGAAACTTGTTGAAATATTAGTTGAATGCACGATTTTAAATGTTTCTGATTTCTAGAAATTATCCTAATTCGATTGGCCGTATATAATATAATAAATTATCAGATCATATATACATAATTGTCAAACCTTGTCCCAATCAAAAAAAAATGTCTTTAACAATTTTTAATTGGTAAATGTTACAGTAGGGTAGATTATAGGATGGATCTGATTTTTTTATGTTTGTTGGTAACGGATAAACTCAAAAACAAACACTGTTCCCAAACACCAGAACTGCAACACTCTTCTTAACACGATTTCTCAACCAAGTTAGCGTCTTTCAGAGGATAAATTAGACAGTATCCTGGAGACGCCAACTTGGCTGGTGAAACGCGCGTCAAGAAGAGTGTTGCAGTTCTGGTTTTGGGAGCAATACGCCAGAGGTTTCTGTTTTACCTTTCCAATTCAAAACTACCTAGCTGATAAGTTACATTATCATCAAGTACCTTGAAATGGTTTTCATTTTCAGAAAATAAAAATTGACGAAAATTGTAATAATGTAACCCATAGTAGAATAAACAAGTCTGTCTATAAAAGTCATTATTTGGCACGTGCGCCTGAATAGTTGTCTTTTGTGCTAGTTTGTAAATAAATAAGCATGTATTATACATTCACTTCTAAACTGACTGTTGTTACATCTGCAGTTTTCTTTACCTTGATTGATTCAAATGACTTCTATGCAATATTTGTAAAATAGTTATCCGGTAATTTAGACATCCGACGGTACAAAAATTCATACCCAACTGAAAGTCGGTAGGATTATTCAAAACACTATCATAAATGAAATCCAAAAAATCCTCATCGATCCGATATCTGGAAAAAAATTTACTCGAGGTTAAAGGTCACAAAAACGAGTTTTTCGCGATTTTCTGCAAAACAGTCAGTTTTATCATAAAATTGGCTCAGACAAAAATTGTAGATCAGATAATTATCTATGAAGAATGTTTCAAATAAATTTTCCCAAGAGCCAACGTTTCAGAGTTATAACCATTCAAAAATTGGAATAGTTGTAATCGTCATAATCTGCACATGTTTCCACGCCACCTTTGAGGTGGCGGTTCATTTCAATGTTGAAAGAAAAGTTTACTGCTGAAAATATATTGGTGAAACAAGCTGATAATGATACTGATGTAGCAATTCAATTCAACAAATACAACTATTGATGTAGATTTTACTTGTACTGCTCGAACTCCAATCGAGAACAATATTTTTTTCAAACTGGAAAAGCTCAAACTTAATCGGAAATATATTCATCGAAAAGTTAATCAACTTTTGCAAAGTGTCAAAATCATGTACTATTTTTATACGCAATAACTGGCTGTGCTACGACATCTGAATTTTTCAGGAGGGATAAAACAACAGTTTTCAAAATGTTCTAAAATCAAGATTAAGTTGAATGTGCTGAACTTTTTGAAGAGAATAATTCAACTCCACAAGAAATTATCACCAACGAAATTCACTTTCTTCTCTCTATGTATGGATCTCCTAAAATAACAAGTTTCGATATGCATGTTTCATTAAAAATACTGGGAATGAAAAACAAGTGCAATTAGATTGTGTTCCTCCAAAATCAGCGGCTGCTCATCAACATCCTTCACGGGTATATTACCAAGTTCAAGTGGACTTTCAACCTCGAAAGACTGGGGTTGGAAGTTGCGCCGCAAAAACTACTGAACACAATTTTTTGCAACTAAAAAAAGTGGGGTAGTGCTAAATGGGGTTGCATAGAAGTAGGACTGTTTTGTTCTCTAGCACGTATAAATTATCAAGGCCGGTCGTGCTCCAATGTTGAATCACCATCAGTTGAGGATTCGTTTGATACCAACGAGGAAACATGCGATGTATCACTATTGAGACAATTTACTTGCACCCAGGAAGAAGAAGAACAGGAACCAGAAGTATTAGAGAATCATGAATCGGATGAATATATTTTCCTATTTTTAATTTACACCACTTTTAACATTTTCAACCCTTGCCAATATCTTTTATTTATTATTCAGTAATTTCAAATTGAACAGAAAACAACAGAACTGTTGAAAAGGCCTACCGGAGAAACCACGTTACAAAAACACGCTAAGTAGTACACTACCTCAGAGGTGGCGTGGAAACTTTTTGAATCGTTATATCTCAGAAACGCTGGCTCTTACGAAAAATAGTTTCAAGAAATTTTTTATAGATAATTATCTGGTCTACAATATTTGTCTGAACTAAATTTATGATAAAAACTGACTGTTTTGCTGAAAAACTCGAAAACTCGAGCAAATTTTTTCCAAGTATCGGATTGATTTTATTTATGATAGTGTTTTGAACAATCATACCAATTCTGAGCTGGGTGGGAGTTTTTGTACTTCTACTCCTATTTTTTGGTCTAATATGACCGGATAATGGAGAATGGAGAAGCACTTAACGTTATTTTTCTGATTGATTCGATCGTTAACTGATGAAGATTCATAGTAATTTCATGAATTACACCTTACGATTTGATTTTCACAAACTTTATTTCGAAAAATATATCACGATATGTTTTGCTATCACAGTAGCTTTTTCGTACTATTGTGATAGCAAAACATGTCGTGATAAATTTTTTGAAAATAAAGTTTGTAAAGATCAAATCGTAAGATATAGTTTGTGAAAAAACATCGTTATTATAAAATGCATTCAATCGACCAGTGTTAACACACGGCTGTGAATCATGGATTCTCACACATTAGCAAAAGAGTACAATCCAAGCTCTTGAAATGAAATACTTTAGACTAGTGGAAGGAGTTACGAAGATCGATAGAATAAGAAATGTGGATATAAGAAAAGAAACCGAAGTACAGCCCATACTAGAATTTGTAGAAGAGAGATAACTCAACTGGTGGGGACACTTGTATCAAATCATGGAATAAGACAATAGGGTACATACTGGAAAAAAGAGGAGTACATGGGCAGAAGCGAAGCATTCAAGTAGTAACAGAAAAGAATGGAAATTATTTTGTAAAAAAGTTGTTAGAAAAAGTATAATTTGTGTTTGATCTAACTCGCCCTACACCACATAGATTTTTTAAAAGCGCTTTTTCACATAAAGAAGCAATTTAGAAGGTACAAATATTAATTTGTACATTAATGAGGGTTCAATTATGACAATTGAGTCGAAGTAAAAACTTTTTTTAAAAATCGGCTTTTGGAAGAGAAGAACCATTTATTTATTTTCTTGACTTTTTTCTTGAAAAACGTTATAGTAAACTCAATTTCAATTTTTTTCTCAAAACAATTCGACGTTTTCTCTCGAAATTTCGATTCAGAGTACATTTTTTTACTTTGTGGTTGTACGTTTACGTTTTCTTAAACAATACAGAATTTTGATGATTATAAAAAACTGATAAATAAAAATATCTACTCACTTCGAAGTGGATTTTCTTCCACAAATTCTAAAGCACAAACACAAATCGGACACACGCGGCGATTGCCGAAAAAAAATTCGCGAAAAACAATAACCAGTGCACCGCTCGCAGTGGAAAATGCTAGAGGCCTCATCGAGACTGAGCTGAAGCTGGCCGTACACCGTCACACATGCATGTGTGGGAGTATCGCTATTGAGACGTGGTTTGCTAGATACATTTGAACGATCGGGCGCACGCGTTGCTCGAACATGTTTCTGTCCTCTGACGGTACCACGTGTTGAAGGAAATTAACGCGATTGGTTTTGTCGTAGATATCGGGTGGTCCATGCTAAATGGTCTGCGACCATGGAGTTTTTTAGCAGGCCTTGACGTACAGTCGTCAAAATTACGTAAGTGTACGGCGTGTGCCTCTTTTTCAGAAACTGTCGCAAACCATTCGATTTTGGATGCATTTTTCCCGTAGTGGGTGGATTTAAACATTGTAGTGAATGAAAATAGTGAGCTTCTCGATGACCTCGAAAAAAGATAAAAAGCACGATAATTTTTAATGCTGACCGATACTGTACTCGAACAGTGAGATACCATTCGGATCTATAGACTGGGACCAGAAAAGCAATTGCAAGGTGGTGCTCTCTTAGAGTGAGCCACAAGGCTCGGTTTTGGGCCCTCTACTTTTCGCCCTATATAGGCCATTTCCATGAGTACGTCAAAGCTGACGATACACAGTTATACCTGTCTTTTAGTCTCAGTGACATTACAATCGCTAAAGAGAACATAATCATGAATCTTCAGACCATGTTTAACAATTCATGTGCTCATAATTCAATTCAACGAAATCTCAAGTGATGCTCTTTTGAACCAATAACATATGTAATGTAACCTGAGATTCTTTTCCGATTCATTATTGATAACGATTCTATTCAGGATCGTTATCAAAATGAATGAGAGTGAACTTTTATTGAGTGTAGCAATGAAATTATATGAACAAATAGGTATTTGTACGGTATTTTTTCCCATCACGAAACAGTGTAAAATTAAAACACGAAATTGTTTTTGATCTATTGTTTTGGAAATAACAAAAGTAGTGTCTCTCTTAACACAATAACACACAAACGTATTAGTAGAATATCATAACATTTCAACAGTTTTCTTCTGAAGGCCAATACAATAAGACTAGACAGGTAGTATATGTTAACCATTCTTGTTCCAAAATGAATCATACACTGATGTATTCACTATGATGTAATGACAGAAAATGATTTCAAATAACTAGTATAAATCAATCTGAGTAACATGATATGTTCCTGAAAATTACTTTGATATTTCCATTTGCGTCATAATAAGTGATATCAAATGAGGGGTTGTTAGGATTAAATTTCACGGCACTGAGTAACCGGATACTGGCACAAGCTTTATATGTCATACAGGCAATCAAACAGCCCTTGCATGTAAATGATATTTGCCCCCTATATGAGTTAGATAGATTGTGGATGAGTGTCGATCACTGAAATACAAGAGAAGATGATAACGACAAACTCATATTTTAAAATACCCGATCAGCAATGAGTGATTTTTGATAGACAGCCAATACTTGTTGAAAACATATCACAACATTTCACTGAACTGCAACACCTGTTTCATCTTGAAATATCATGTTCAGTTGTGGTTGATCTACAAAATTTGAAATCACGATATACTTTTGAGATATGAAAATCTTATTAACAGAGCATATAAGTACATGTATACAGTCAAGTACATAAAGAATGTTGATAGGTTCTGATATTGATCACCTTTTTTATTTTTAGTCCGTTTTTGATCTTTTTATCAATAAATTGGAGGAAATTTATTGTATAGACCAGTTCACATGAAACATGAAAATCTTATTGACAGAGCGTAAAAGTACATGTATACAGTCAAGTACATAAAGAATGTTGATAGGTTCTGATATTGATCACCTTTTTTATTTTTAGTCCGATTTTGATCTTTTTATCAATAAATTGGAGGAAATTTATTGTATAAACCAGTTCACATGAAACAGATTTCTCATCAAGGACAAATTTATACACATTATGCGTGGGAAAACAAAAGTTATGTTTCAACCATCTGTGTTTGAAACACTTCATGGTGAAATGAATGAAAAACCAATGTATAGTTAATAAACCAAGCTTACATACAGGATGGTTTAGAGTGTTATCCTGAAGTTGTATTTCACCACAGGGTGTCTGAAACCTAGATGATAGAAACATAACTTTGTTTTCCCTCATATGATTTGTGTAAAGTGGACCTTATCAGCAAACACGTTTGAATTAATCTAGGATTATTTTCCATCCATTCACCAAGTATAAACACATCAAACCGGGATAGAATAAAAACATTTCTAGTTGGCCGTTTTTTCTGCACCTGAATGTATTATCCACATGATATTGAATCAAGACTATAATAATAACTGAAATTTGTTGAAATTTTGAATATGTTTTTTCGTTGCTGAGTCCCTACACCCCTCATGAGTCGAATCTTGTGTGAGCTCAACGAGGTCCAACCTTTTAACGTGCGACTTTCAGAAACCAAAATCATAGTCTACTCAATCCCGGTTATAGCTATTTTTATTATTGTAATCCCGAATATATTAGGTTTTTTCAAAAGTTTTCTTTGTTTCAATGTTATCTCAATGAATATTTATTCTACTGTGTCGTAGTATATAATATTGATCGATAGAGATTTTTTGTACCCTATATGCATCGAAGCTGTTGATTTTTTTCCTAATTTTATTTTTTTGTCTCTTTTCAGCTAATTACTAGATGACATCGTTAACCAATTTTGGGCCAATTTTTGTTACGAATTCAAATTGAACCAAAACGCTGGCGAAACTCCCCCAGGGATTTGGCAATGAGAGTATTAATAAACGCACTTTGTGACGTTGGTTTACATAATTTCGTTCCAAAGATTTTAGACTCGAAGATGAGCCCCCAAGTGCTCGACCTACAGTAGTCCGGGAAGTGGATTTTGATGACCCTGGTGGACACTGACATATCACAAACGGTGCGTGGGATGGAGGAAGAACCAGGCGTCACCTCACATGCGGTTTTTAACGGTTGTAAACATATTGGAACCGTCAAAAAGCTTGAAAACTGGGTGCCTCATGATTTTATTGATCGGCAGAAATTGTCACGTTTCGAGATTTCTTTGCTTTTACGAAAATGAAACAATGCTTTTTTTGGATCGGATCGTCACATGTCATAAAAAGTGGATCCTCTACAATAACAAGAGACGTTCAGAACAGTGGTTGGAAACTGATGAGTCACCCAGGCACTTCCTAAAAAAGAATGCCCACCAAAAGGACCATGGTTACTATACGGTGATCAACGGCTGATGTGATTCACTATTACTTTCTGCAAATGGGCCAAACCATCACAGCAGAGACCTGTTACGAGGAAATCAACGAAATGTACCAAAACTTGCGTCAGCAGTGTGGTATAATTGAACGCACTCTACTGACAAGTGTCATTTGAAGAATTGTAGTTAGTTAACACTTGACATAGGGAGTCGCGGGACACTAAAATAAAATAGTGTAGAGAACCACATGTCCGAGTCTTTTGTGAATCCTAAAATTGATAATAAAAGCTGCTTTCTTAGTCATTAGTCATTGAATGTACCCAGAAGTATTCCAGTTAAACTAAGAACCAAAGACTACACATTTGGCGACGATCACGATGGCCGTAATTGAATATATTGAACAGTCCAAAGGGGGGGGGAGGGGGGCAGAGGAGTTTGAAATGAATGTCGAACGATTCGAACATTTGTTCAAAGTCAATGCTGTCAAGGAGAAAATGAAAGTGTCTTTGTTCATAACATTAGTAGGTCCAGTTGTGTATGGAACATTCAAAAGTTTGATTACTCCGGTCACACCCAGTGATAAAAAACAGCTTATAGATATATAAAAGAAGCATTACCTTCCTGAAAAGTCTGAACGATTGCGATTCAATAAGTGTAATCAGGGTCCAGATCAAACTGTGACTACATAGTTGAACTTCGCAAACTAGCAAGCACTTGTGAATTTGGTACGTTCTTAGAGGAGGCTCTGAGAGACAGAACTTGTATGTGGTTTGAAGTCAGAGATTTTGCAGAGGAAGTTGTTGCCTCAAATGGGTTTAATATTCAATAATGCATGTGTTATTTATAATAATAATAATAATAATAATAAAATATATTTAAAATATATAATATAATATAAAAGTCGCAGAGATCACCTCACTTATGCGACAACACAAAGATAGGCTGATGCATGGGATCTTCTTTAATAACATTGGAGACCTTGGCTTATCAAAGCGCCTGAATTTCGCTTTCCTCAGGTTGACTGGGCTGAAGTCGAAAACTGAAGGGTTCATCATGGTATGCCAGGATGGTGTCATCAACACCTTGGTCTACCGCAGTCGCGTGATGGGTATAGTGGTTCCAGACACAAGGTGCAGGGCCTGTCGCGAGGCGTTTGAGACCCTTATGCACTTGCTGTCAGCATGTCCAGCATATGCGGTCTCGGCTTATATCCATCGACATGACGAGGTCCTAAGAGTGCTTTATTACCATCTACGGCACTCTTGCGGTATTGACGAGACACCGGTGTTGCCCTACGCTCCGGAGGATATTGAATCCGTTGTGGGGAACGAGATGCGCCAAATTTATTGGAACTATTCGTTCCCCACCCTTAGGCTCATGTAAGCTAATGAGCCTGATGTAGTCCTTCTCGACCACCAGAGCAATACGATATTTGTCGTGGAGTTTTCAGCTCCTGGCAAGACGAATATCGTTCAAAAAGAGGAGGAAAAACGGATTGAATATCGACATTTTCTCTTCGAACTCCACAGACTATATCCAGACCACTCTGTCAAAATGGATGTTCTGATTATTGAATCTCAAAATCATACCGGCTTTCCGCACTAAGGCAGAAATCTTAGCCGGACAGATGCAGAAGGCTGTCATTCTTGGCCCACTGCGCTTGCTCAGGGCACATGATTCTCGGACACAATGATTACTTACCCCACGGTGTGGGGAGCAGTTGTTGGTTGATAATGCTGGCGCATTCTCCCGAATGTATGAGGGCTTCGGGGATAGGGCCTTACCAGCGCACACTACGGTGAAAATAATAATGATAATAATATTTATTGATCCAATAAAGTCATATACAGACATAGGATAAGTCACATTAGTAGTTAAAGAGAGTACATTCTAAAATAAGATTTGAAATAATATTAAAATGATTTAGAGGTAAAGTGGTGGTACTTGGTATATAAAGTGCGTGAATTAATATAAATAAATTATATAACATTAAAACTAGACTAAAATCTCAAGGTAGTGAGCAATAATATAGTGGTTCAAAGTCCTTCAGTCAGAAGTCAGTTGACATATTGTCCTAAGTAAGGAAATGGTCACAAACACTTTGAGAGCTCACAGGGAAATGCCAAGTCAGGTCAGAATAGGAGCCAGGTCTCAAAGTCGAAGTGTCACAGATGTAGTAGGTTCCACGACCCTAAAACATGACCTACCAGAGAGTGGTCATATTCCTGAAGTAAGGAGCAGGGTCATACATCAAAAATGTGCGGAAGTATGTCAAGAAGAGTCAGTTGCGTGTGAATTGTATCCTTCGCATAAAATAGAGTCAGTGGGTAGTGTTAATTTGCCTCATAACATGTGTTTAGATGTAAGTAATTAAGTCAATATCATTTGAACTTGATACAGGTGCGTGCAAAACTGTTATAATTGATGATTTATTTCATGAAATGTTTCCAAATTGTAAATTGGAACCTGTAAACTATCAGTTATCATCAGCCACAGGTCAACATATGAAAGCCATTGGTGAATGTTCTGTAAATGTTAACAGATTGCCACTAACAGTAGTGAAATCTGTTGAGAGTTTCACACCTTTGCTGGGAAGAAATTGGTTGAATGTTATGTTTCCTAATTGGCAGGATAATTTCCAAATGAGGTATCTCTCATTGGCAAGAGATACATATGTCAGTGATGTTAACTCCAAGTTTCTGTCGATATTTGATGTTGATATATCCAAACCAATAAATTGGTTTGAGATAGATTTCAAAGTACAAGAAAATGACAGTCCCATTTTCAAGAAAGCGTACAATATGCTTTATGCATTACGTCCCGAAGTGGAAACAAAATTAGAGCTTTTAACTAAGTCAGAAATTAATAAATTTGTTTCAAATAGTGCTTGAACATCTCCCATAGTATTGTAGCTAAGGAGAATGGTGATGTTCGTATATGTGTAAATGTGTAGATTTTCGAGTAACTGTAAGAAAGGTGCTAGTCCAGGAACACTATCCGTTACTTACCATCGAGGATATTTTTGCTACACTTGCAGGTGGGTCTGTATTCACAGTTTTGGATCTAACAGGGGCGTATAATCAACTAAAGGTAAAAAATCAGCCCAAGAGTTGCTTACTGTGAATATCGTTACACAAGAATGGTTTTTGGAATGTCTAGTGCTCCATCTATTTTCCAGTCAGTATTTTAGCCCAAATATCTAAATTGCTATTTGTATGACATAATAATAGCCAGTAAGGATTCAAGTGAGTGTTACATGTCAGTTTGTCAAGTATTCAAAAGAATACAAAAATTTGGAGTTAAAGTTAAATTATCAAAATGTAACGACGAATGAGAAGATGAGAGCCATACTGAAGGCTCCAGACCCCCCTCAAGATGTCAGCCAGTTACGTTCTTACTCAGGTCTTTTGAATTATTACTCGAAATTAGTACCTACGTTATCATCAAGGCTTAGTCTTCTGGATGTTGAAAAAATGTAGAGTTTAGATGGCCACAAGACTATAAAGAAAACTATGAAATTAGTAAACGAATAATACGGTCAACCAAGTGCTTGAGCACTATGACCCAAATAAGCAAATTGTTGTAACTTGTTATGCAAGTGCATAACGAGAAAAATAACAGTATTTCTGCCACAAATTCTATTGTGTCTCATATAATGTGCAGATATCCAACTATTCCACTAGATTTTCCTGCGATCAAAAATACTTATTTTCTATCTTGCTTCCCTATTGGTCGAAAATAGTGACAGCAGATGATCAAATGACGAAGTCGATAAATTATTGGATTTCAAATCGATAAGGAGGAAAAAAACCGAGACCCTCTCTCTTGGTGATATCGGTGCCCTTTTGCAAGAATGATAGTTAGCGTTTTCCAAATAGACGTTAATGTTTCATCAAACATCCTGACGGGAGTAGGTTCATTTGGATAAATATTAAGTGGAAAGTTTGGAAGAGATGACCCATGTTTCCGCACTCTTAGGAGGATTAATAAAGCTGACTATATGTAAGTCAGTCATGCCATTTTATTGCTTGAAAGGAAAGAATAGTTTTGAACTAACTTCCTTACTCCATTTCAGTGGCTATTGAAATTCTACCGTTTTAATTAAATAAGGAGATCTACGAAACAAAGTTGCAAGGTTCTACCTCTTATCGATTACAAAACTTCGTATACGCTCATAAGTAGAAAGGAAAACGTAAAAAGAAAAACAACTCTTCCGAAAAGAAGGTAGGTATCTTGTATGCTGAATTACTTTCAGTTTTCCTTGACTCAGTAATTGTTGGCATTTTTAATAGAAAAATTTATAAATTCTTCAAAGAATTTAAAAGTATGAAGCAACATCTTCTTTCTTGTCGACAGTGGCTGCTTGCACACATGAATTTCATAATTGTGTTTTCTTTGAAGTTATATTTCTGAAATTAGGCTTCAGCAAAACAATTTTATTGTATAGCTGGATATCCGATGTGTTTTTATCATAAAATATTAACTGGTTTGCCTTGAGCAAAAAAAAGGAGAAGTGATTGAAAAAGTAATTTGTTTTTCATTTTCTAATACACCGGATGGATCTCAGAAGTATTCTGATTGGCCTCCAATCAAGACCGATTGCCAATATCATTAATATTTCCTCAATTCAGTTCCAACTGATAGTTAAATCATTATGTTTTTTAATATACGGGGGTCAGTATAAACATTCAATTTTTTTATTGACTTTTCTTATTATATTTCTATAATGCCATACTTTGATGAATACAGAGTGATCGAACAATCTCAATATACCTCAATGGTTCGAAATCATTGAATCAATAATTCTGGAGAGAATTCTCTTCCAGTTGTTATTCGTTTGTTTTGCAAACGTTCGATACTCATCTTATATATTATATTTAGTTCTTTATAAGGGTTGTTTGGTAAGTCTAGATTTTGGATAACACTGATTCGTGGGAGACAGGAAGGAAATCTGGCAACTTACCAGCCCTCACGACAGTTCATTCAACGACCAGGGAGGCATCAAGACACGCAAGTAGTGGGGAGAGCTAGACATACATATATTTTCTTTTGTTACTCATTTATTTTGAAAAGAGTATTCAACTCAACCTTTTGCATTCGTTAAAAAAAAATAATAATCCAGCATTCGAAAGTGTACGGGGGAGAGTGAGCCTTTTTTTAACACCGTCGCTCTTTATTATATTTTTATTATATATACATATTTATATTTTAATTTTGCGGCGTCTGCGCTGTGTTTTTTTTGTTTGTTATGATAGTTCCGTAACATTTTTTTGTGTTGTTGAATTCAATCATTTCGTTTCCAATTGTTAAAAACCGGACACCGTACTGTACAAAGTCATAACAAGTTATAGAAAATACAAATTTGATACTGGTACTTTGTCAGTAATTTTTTTTGAATTCCACTTGGTAAATTGGGGAAATTGTTTAACATTCAGGCATTCTATATCGGCATTTAAATTTACCTGGCGCCCAAATATTGTTATCAACATACTTTGAACCCACCCGTCTCCACTGTGGTGAACCGATAGATGCTTGTCATAACATCGTGACTGCATATACCTGTAATAAAACAGGCACGTTACAGTTTTCCTAAATTTATTTATGGTCGACATTTTATTGAAGTGTCTGATCATTTACCTCTTAAAGTGATTTTTAACAATGATAAACATATTTCGATGTTGTCAACATCTCGGTTGATCAGGTGGAACATTATACTGTCATCTTATGACTATACAATTGAATTTAAAAAAGGAACAGAAATGGAGGCTTGCCTCCACTTGAATATGCAAATGTTGAATCAGCGATAAATTCATTCAAATACTGAAATTGCAAAATTCACAAAAAAGACATTATCTTATGTAAAGTCATAGAAAATATTTACGTGGTTGGCCAAATTCAAACTAAATTGATCCTTCATTAAAACCATATGCCTTAAAAAAATTAATTGTCAACATAGGGAGATTGCATCATGGTGGGATAGAGTAGTTGGGATAGAAATTTTTTGACTTTCTACTACTTCATCTTGATACAAAATTAAATGTTGGATTCTTCCAAAGGGGGGAAAGAAGTAATCATTTTTAAAGGAAGCAACATATATGTGTAGAGCATGCAAAGATCATCATTTTATATAATATTAGACAATGGAAATCCGAACTGATGAAATTCACCACGAAACATTGTCATTTACCTTCAAACACCCAAACACACCAAATTACCCAGAACTTACCTGAAAAGAATTTAATATCATCACCTGAAACAAAAAGTGTAGGTATATGAAAGAGTCCACATTGATTTTTTTTATTTCAAAGATAATACTTTCTTATTGATTGTCGACAATAAATCTAAATGGATGGATGTTCGTCTTATGCATGGAACCGGGGCAACAAAAACCATAGAGAAACTCAAACTAACGTTTTCGTTTATAGGAATCCCTTATTTTATTGTGAGTGACAATGGAACTCCATTCAACTCTACTGAGTTTAAAAATTTTTGTCAAGTCAATGGTACTGACTGAAATCATTATCTTATCATGCACAGTCAAATAGGTTAGCTAAAGGTTTTACAAAAATTTAAAAAAAATGCCTTGTACAAGAATTGTTTATAAAATTCGAGTTTAACTATAGAGCAACAGCTTGTGAATTTCTTGTTCTCCTACAGAAATACACCATGTATAACAACGTTCTTGTGTCCAAATGACATGCTATTCAAATATAAACCAAGAACTATGTTACACATGTTGAAACCTTCAAATAAAGATTGTATAATATATAGAAAATTCCTAAGAAATTTAATGTTGGTGAAAAAGTTTTGGTAGGTGTCTTTGGCCCTACTAGTGCAGTAAAGTGGAAAGAAGATAGTATCTTGAAAACTATTAGTGGTGTAACTTATGTACTTAAAGTAAGAGATAGGGTACTTTTTAAACATGTGAATTTGTGTAAAGAAGAGCATGTTGAATGTGACATCAGAACTACCTAAATCATAATCTGAATATGATCAAGATATTCCTTTAAAGGTTGAAGAAAATTCAAATGATGTAGTTATTCTGAAAATTGAAAGTCCACCAGTTGAAAATTTACAGATTGAGAACCCACAAACTGTTATTTCGGGGACAAATTACAGAAATGTAAATGATGATGTAAATGTATCTCCTACAACAGGACCTTCAGTTCCCGGACGAAGTAAGATGATGATGAGACCTCCAAAGAGACTTAATTTCTAAATTTAAAGGAGGGAGATGAATGCGTTACAATTAAACGCACTCTTGTGACAAGTGTCATTTGGGAAATTGTTGACAGTTGATAGTTGACATAGGGAGTCGTGTGAGAATAAAATAAAATGGTGTACAGAACGACATGTCCGAGTTTTTTGTGAATCCTGAAATTGGTAATAAAAGCTGCTTCCTATTAGTTATTTCATTGAATGTATCAAGAAGTATTCCAATTAGGCCAGGTACACAGACAACACAAGCAGCAGTCGGCTTTGGTTAACAGAAAAGGAACGATCCTGCTCTACATCAACGCCCGTCCGCACGTATCACAAATCATCCTCCGGAAATTAAACATCGACTTCATCGAATTCCGAGCACACAATTTTTATGTGGACGGATTTAATTGACTTGTGTTATGTTAGTAAAAGTGCACCGAATCAAATGTCGCTTATTTTGATTGAATTGAATACGTGATAAAAACGTAGATGAGCAGTCTACTCAATGATGAAGTTAATTGAGTAAAATGAAATAAAATGCAAACAATTTCGAATATAAATACAGTGTTCCTTGCAAATGCCAGGATAATGTTGATGATTGTTGATAAACATATTGTGACGTTCGTGGTCCAATGCGGCAGTCAATGTATTTCACAACGCTACAAGATAAAATATCTTGAATATACATATATAGTTCGATAATGGTTCCCAATTATTTCCGACAATCAATTGGTGATTATTTCACTCATATCTCTCACTTGCACATTTATTCGTTCCCGACAACATCTATTCTCTTATTATTGGAGGCAGCCGAACGACTTTCTAGTCTGACACAAATTTGAGAATATTTTCTTTCGAATGATTTATTTTGAGCAAAACTATTTGTTTTTACTAAATGCCACGTGGTTCCGTTTTATTGTTTGGCGTATAAAATATGTGTGTATAAATGAAATGAATAAAATGTATTTATTATAGTAAACAATAAAATATACCGACGTTCCAACATTATAAATAAAGGAAAGTCACAAAATCTGAAATAGCATCAAATTAATTAAGTTTCATGACATGCTACTAATGTCATGAGAAATTACAATGAACTGAGATGCACGTCATTGAATAATTTTATTATTACGACACTGCAATTAGTAATAATTTCATTCGAGAAAATAAGAATTTTTGTTTTTTCGAGAAAGAAGTTCTATGAATTCATTACATAGCGTATGGTATAAAAGTAGTATCACATTCACATTTTTCATAGCGAATTATCAATATTCTTCGAATTGAGATTTTTTTGCAATGTTTTATGTGATTTTGTGAAAAATAGATTAATTAAATTCAAATTTAACAACATGGAATACTTGAGTTTCATTAGTTCGGACTTCCATTGTCTAATTTGATATGAAATGATTCAAAATCCATGAAATAATTGATAATTTTTGTTTTTTTGCTACATTATCTACTATAAAAAATACATCGTAAACACAAAGGAAAGATAGAACATACCTAAGCAATGAATGCTTGTATCGTAATGTTCCATTTTTCCATTTGGATATCTTAATTTATTTTTCATACAGTGCGAATTTCGAAAAATAATGATAATATTAAGTAGATGAATTTGAAATTTATCATAAGAATTATTTTATATCAGTTAGGTTGGCTAGAATAATAGGAAAGAGAAAATAAGAAAGAATAAGTAATAAGTTATAGAGTAATAGAGGAGTGTGTATCAGTTGAAAATTACATTCAGTGTATTGTTTTCGAGAATGAAACTTTTAATGTTTTGTTTGTAGTTCGACATTTTTGTTATATGCTCAACTTTTAGAGTTAACATATTGCATAGTTTAGGTCCGAAATAGAATATAGATTCCGCTAGAGATTTATATAATATAAAAATATTTCTCTCATCCAAGATATCTCTTACTTGACAGAAGCTTCCGATTAGCATTCAGAGTCTTTTCACTACGTATTCAGAGTGAGCGTCCCATCTCAGATGCTGATCTATTATAAGACCTAGATATTTTATATTTATCAACCTTTCTATCTATGGACAAGAACAATTTTGTGTTTCACACAAAGCTGCTTGTAGTAAAGAGAAAGTTAGAAATTTTGTTTCACTAACATTGAGTCTTGGAAGGTTTTAATTCAATCATTTACATCGCTTAGTAACTTCTGTGAATCCTTGTATATATTTTCCCATGAGTACTCTGTAATAACAATCACCGTGTCATCTGCATATGATATGAGATGCTCTTTTGAAGTTTTGTATCGTACTTAAACTGTTTATATAAATAAGAAACAGAATTGGTCCTAGTACTGTTCCTCGGGCAACTCCTATTTTGACTTCCATAGAACTACTGAATTGGTTATCGATTTTTATTTTTTGTACTCTTTTAGTTAAATAGTCTTTTAGTAAAAGTAGAGTTGGTCCCCGTATACCGTATGTATATAATTTATTCAGAAGCTTGGCAGGTGCTACGGTATCGAAAGCTTTGGCAAGATCCAAGAAAATCGTCAAACATTTTTGAGAGCTATCCAACGCCATTACGATATTTTCAATCATATCTAATACAGCACCTTCAGTATTATAGTTTGCGATGAAACCAAATTGATAGGTTGACTTCTTTGCGAGCCCAGTACGGCTTTTTAATGTCTCCCACGAAATTCTCCTAGATGAGCTAGAATACTATGGAATCCGTGGAATAATATTTACATATTCTACATGATAATTTCAAGAAGATATCATTCCATCCCCTGTGATAATTCCAAATGATAATTTGAAATGTTAGAACACAGAACTCTTTTATTTGTAGAACTACTTTTTCAAATGCTTCGTCCCCGTCCTTCAGAAGAAAAAACCGAAGCAATTTTAATTTACGCAGAAGCTAGGCGTAATTACTATGAAGCAGAATAGCAGGAACTTATGGACCGAATAACAAATGTGTGTTACAGTATTACCCCAGAAACATTTAATAACGTTCAGAATGGATTCCAAAACCGACTTTTTTCTGTCAAGAAGTGAACAACAATTTGTAACAAACATTTAAAACACTTGTCAGTTTGAAACAGCTCGGCCGATTTTCACACACACACACACACAGCGGTGTTGGATAGAGAATCGGAAGGCCTTCAAAACCAGGAGCCACGTGACCCCCCTTTACATTGAAAAAAAGTTAATGGTGCCCTCTTATCACTAAGCCACATGACTACATACAATTTTATGCCAAAACGTCGTAAAAGTAGTACTTTTTTAGCTGAATTTCACCCGACCTCGATAACTTGTTCCGTTGAAAAGTTAAGAGGTGGGAGGACTTTTTACGTCCTCACTCTCCTCACTGTATAGCTTAACCATTCGTTTGATTCAAACTGCGAGGAGGGAATTAATTCTTCTGCAGATGGCACGGTAATTTCATACATTCCATCAAAATGGTTAATGTCAAAAGAAATAGTAGGCGATAAATTTAGAATGAACTATTCAGTGTACAAAAAGCTATGCGAAAATTGAAACTCACCATAACCTCTGGTGGATTGGGAACAGACGCGGGCTTTGTTTGTTCTTTCGATACATTGTTGCCATTGTTTTGCCACGGGCACGGCACGCAAGGGAGATCGCAAATGGGAATACAGCACGGAACACAAATCGGTTTAGCGGAAACTGTTAGCTTCTTTTCGACTTCGTCGAAAATATTTTTCAAGTCGATCAGGAGTTTGGTTTTACCTTCGCTTTCTTCTTTGGGCGGGCACACGAAGACCATTTTGGGTAGTGGACACTGAGAATTTGGATATGGGATTCACGGTGGATTTTGGCGAAAACTTTGGAAAGAGGAGAGTTACACTAAAATTTAGATGAGGTGTCAAAATTGTTATTTTTGGCAGTTGTCACACTTAATTTTGTTATTTCTACAAGGGGTTACATTTTTTTCAAACAAAATGAAGAAATTATAGAAAAAGTTAATTTTGAAGTGTTATCAAGTAGCGTACTTATCAAAAATTCAAATAATATGCATTTTAAACGGACTCAAAACGTTTTTATCATCACTAGTGATAAATTTTTCATGTTATTGTTCTAAGAGGATTTTGAAAATTCAATCTATTATTGAAGAAAAGTATTTTTTGTGGAAAAAATCAGATTTTTCTCCCATGGAAACTTCTTCACATACAGCAACACCAATCTAACAGCCACCAACTCAACAATCACCTATTCAAAAAACGACAAGTTTTACAACTATGATCCAGGACTATATGATGTAAAATTCCATTCAAAATGTGTTTATCCGTTAACCAGCTATCAATCCCTTGTGAACGATAAGCCTCAGAAGTCTAAATTTGTGCAAGCTAAGGACTAACGTGGACTCAACTTGGATCTGATGTTAGAACTTCTTACAAAACAGAAATTATTCAGAGATCCATACTCACACATTCATAATCAAACAACACAGAAGAAAAAACAAAAAAAAAATACTTTCAAAACAGCTTATTCTTGTGATAAAGGTTATATTGATGAAACTTCAAAGCCATTTAAAATACGTGAGAATGAACATCGAAAATACATAAGAAATGAACAATTAGCAGGATTGAAATTGCCCGAACAATTCAGTGTACATTCTTATATCTAGAGATAAGTATAATTAAACAGTTCTTTAAAATGATTCGTACTTGCCTATCAGTCTTAAAGAAAGGTATGGAAAGTGGCGAAATTGCAACAGACTAATTTCAGATTTTTTCAGATTGTGCATTGGAAGTATTTCCAGACAGATCCTTGGAAATATGTATTCTGGAAATTAAAATAAGTGTTAGTATCATTAAATTCTGTATTTCGACTGTATTTCAAGCGAAAATCTATGCTATTGAATTGTGCGTGGAGAGATTGGTAGAATCCTACCTCACACACAAGTCAATAAAAATTTTCTTGGATAGTCAAGCGGCGTTGAAGCTCTTGGCTCCTACCGAGCTCCGTCTAAATTGGTAGCAAATTGCCAAAAACGACTCTCCCCAATAGGAAGACTTAAAAAATTGTCTCTGGTCTGGATTCCTGGCCACACTGGCCTGAAAGGCAATGAGGCTGCTGACTCCCTTGAAAAGGAGGCTGCTGCAAGTAGCTTAATCGGACCAGAACCTTTCTTTGGCTTTGCTTTAGGTTTTGCCAAGCAAACATTGAACACCTGTATGGCAAGAGGATTCAAATACTTCTGGCAAAATATTCCAGAATTGGCTAACTCCAAGGCGTACATTCACCCTTACCCTTCGAAGCTTGAAACCAAAAAGTTGTTGAACTACAGTAGGTATGAACTACGATGTCTAACAGGCCTCCTTACAGGTCACTATCGTCTGAATCATCATATGCAGAGACTCGGACTGTCGGAAGACAGTGTGTGTCGCCTCTGTTTCGAATATGCCTGTCCCGCCGTGGACCGAATCAGGATTTCAGAGTTTGGAAGAACCACACTCTTACCATCTGACCTGAAATATCGCTCACCATACAAACTAATCGGCTTCGTCAAGAAGCTGGGTTTATTTGGTCGAGTTTGAATAGGTGTGAGCCACAATAAACCCTTGCGGGTTGCGGTGGA
>WOGR01000049.1:0-36694 GCA_015342045.1 Leptinotarsa lineolata | reverse complement strand
TTACCTTTTAACGTGCGATTACCCAGCACGGTGGCCCCGGCGGGGAATCGAACCCCGGTCGTCCGCTTGAAAGGCGAATGTGCTAACCTCTACACTACCGTGACCACGATGAAAATATAGATCTCCTTATTGCATTATTGAAAGAGCAATCGAGTAATTGAATATTTCACCCCTATATTTTTTACGTTTAACAATTTGGAAAATTCATACTTGTCGAAAGATTGAAACAAATCGTTTATTGTGTCACTATAAATAATTTATTAGATTTCATTTTTAGAAGTGTTTGAGTCACAATCGATTTACCGCGATGATATGACGAATAAAATTAATGATTGACATTTTATTCCAAAACCGACAATTATGCATATTGGGCATTTAGAAAAACACATTAATTTTATAGGAAGTGCATTAGCAAAGTTTCATAACATTCGGATAGAAAACCCCGACTGTATACTTTCAAAGAAAGAGATTGCAATTTTACAGTAATGAAAATGTTTTCCTTATCATTTGAATAGGCATTACAATAAGGTATTGAAAAAATAATGATAAGAAATTTTGTCAAATATGAACTCGGGGCAGAAAATATCGAATTTCTAACAATTTTATGATTATATGGGCCTGAATTCTGGAAAATTGCATTATTTTATTGAAGGGATGCAATCTCTCAAGCTGTTTGGGTATTTGGAGAGAAAAGTACATTATAAAGTTTATAACATTCGGGTAAAAAACCCCGACACTATACTTTCAAGGAAAAAGATTGTAATTTTACAGTAATAACTTTTTTTCATGATTATATGTGTTTGAAGTCTGGGTATTATTTTATTGAAGGGATGCAAGCTCTTTAGCTGTTTGGAGAAATTCATTAATTGTATATAAAGTGCATGAGCAAAGTTTTATAGTGTAGGAAATATTGATATTCTAACAATTCTGTGATCATATGACCATGCAGTCTAGACAATTGTAAAGTTTCAATTATTTCTAGCGACAATAAGCCCTTACTGCCTACCCTTTTCTACAATTTCAGAAAACCTAAGCAGTAGAGCAACAGACCTGTTCCGATCGCAGTTCAAGGTCGCGCGTCATTGGTAAGTGTTCCAGAAACGGAAGTGGAAGAGAGAAACGTGTGACGTTATCGGTGTAGCGAAGAATGGAATGATTATCGAACAGATTCAAAGTTAAGAGCGTGGACTTGACCCCCCTGGCGCCTCACCCCTCGGACCCTCACTCCAGAGGCCTCTTGTCGCGTACCAGTCACGTTGTCATCGCTAGCTGAGAGAAATTAAATTAAAAAATTTATTGGTAAGAGAATCGAACCCAGGTCGTCGCCGTGGTAGACGTCACCGTATGGAAGTAAACAGAAATAAGTTTACTCTCCGCCATATTTGGGTCAAGATTTCCCACCTAGAATTTTATGCGCGGCTAAACTACAGCGCAACCGACTGAATCTGAGTCGTTCACCAAGCGAGTCAAGTTGAGGCATGGAATATTATTACAGAGTGACTCGTTGTAAGTGGTGGTTTTGTATTTGTGAAAAATTCGTAACTATTTTCCAAATGAGCAAGTGTCGAGCTGTGGGTTGTAATTTGTAGGGTGATGTCGGCATTCATTTTTTCGATTTTCAATTGACGAAAAAAGGTACGTTCATCTATTATTTATTATGTAAGCTGTAAGTAATGAACATATAACGAAAATCATAAAATAAATTATTATAGACCATATATATTCGGGTCATTAATATGCAGACTCCGAATTTGGAAAAATCTTACAAAGATGAAGATGTGGCAGTGTCAAATACTGATTATTCTTACTCATTTGATGGAGGTATGATTTCCTTCTGTTTTTCATGACATGCAAATAACTATTTTTTTATTTTGGAAGATCCATTTGCATCTAGGAATTATTTTTTTGTATGTATGATTTTCACATCTGAAAGAGTATTTTTCAATTTTCGATAAGATTTTTCATTTTCATATCAATAGGCAACTTGATAGCCAACTACAATAATTGACCAAATGCAAATAATGTATGTTATTTTCAGATAAGGAATGTTGATAATGCTTTATATGAGTATCTTTATTGGAAAGATGTATCTATTCATATAGACTGATTATATATAGCATTTGTTGCTAGTGGTTTGTTATTTCAGATGAATTAAGTTTTGTTCAACTACAAACTTCTATTCACTCATCATATCACTTCCTTCGAAAGACTCAGCTGAGAAACAGAATGCGAACAAGGAGACTGCGTGGCAGTCTCCTGCGAACAAGGAGACTGAGTTATATTGGGAAAAAACAAGAAAAAACACAAGGTTAGTAAAAATTTGAATTTGACTGATGTCACTAAACTTATAGAGAAACACTGTTCGTTATGAAGTTTCAATTAACGGAATCACAGAAAAACACTCAAAGGGTCAAATTTTCAGATAGTATGGAACAATTTTCACTGGCAGCCTTCTTATTGGGACCAAAGTGTTATAAATATCTATCCAAATATTTAAAGCTACCCTTCAGGTCCAAAATGCAGAGAATCACCAGAAAATGGCCTATTGATGCAGGATACAATGAATTTATTTTTAATGTCATCCAACTAAAAATCCATTACTTCAGTAATCAAGATAAGGATTGTAACATTTATTTTGATGAAATAAGCATCAAATCACACTTATTCTACAATATAGGAAAGCATAGAATAGTTGGTTTTGAGGAATAATTTAACGAGAAAACGGCTTCTGTAGCAGAATATGCCTTGGTAGTTGGCAAAAGGCATACATTCGAACTGGAAACAGCCTGTTGCATACTTTTTTAACAATTCATTCACATTAATACTGGTTATAAAAAGTATTGTGATTGAAGCTGTTAGGCAATTATCAGAAAAGATCTCGAAGTGACTGTGGAGCAGCCATATTTCCATGTTGATGAGAAAAAAATGTTTTACTCTTTTGATACTCCTCATCTGCTGAAATGTACCAGAAACCATTTTTTCGATAAAAGTCATCTTGAACAACTTCACAACTTGGATAAGGAAAAGCAATATAATGAAAAATGATAAATGAAAATTTTCTATGTTTTTTCCACTTTTATTCGTAACTAAAGTTTCTGCAGTTTCGTCCTATAAGGACATTTTCAAAATTTTACATCAAACATTTTGAAAATGTCCTCATAGGATGAAACTGCAGTAACTTTAGTTACGAATAAAAGTGGTAAAAACATAGAAAATTTCCATTTCTCATTTTTCATGATGATCTCTTACTACGTAGTAACGCCTTCATCCATCAATTCATCAGAAGCGATATAGACTAGCACCCAAACTTACTGATTCTCATTTATTTCCAACTAACTTCAATGTAAAATGAAACTTAATTTTTTCTGTAATGGATTTAACATCAATGTAACGTGCTTGGTTATTCCTCAGATAAGCGAAAACAAATCCCTCTTATCATTTCAACATATCGTCATGGAATATACCAAATTATATTCGACTGGCAAGTCCAACTTTCAGTGAACCTGGCAATGTAGACATACTCATTGAAAGGGGTCTTTATCTCAATCTGTTGTGTGTAGGTCAGATTCCAATAGGACCCAACCTACCATCACTTCAGCTGAGTGCTATCTATGTAAACATATGCTAAACCGCTTGCAAACGCCAATTGAAAACTGATATTTCGCTGCTTATCTGGATATTCAATCTCAACTTGCCAAATTTTGAAAGATTGAAGGACCACCTAGAACCGCTCCAATTCTCTCCACTAAAGAACAAGAGTGTGAGGATATCTTTACAAAAACGACTAAACGAGACAAGAATGGCAGGTTTATCGTACATATTCCTTCAAAGGAGTCTCCAACACTTCTAAGTGACTCTAAGAAAAGGACCAATAATAGATTCAGGTCCTTAGAAAATAAACTCTTGGAAAATCCCAATTTGAAAAAAGCTCATGTTGAATTCTTGGAAGAATAACCACGCGTTAGGACATATGGTTCATATAAATGAAGCCGAGAAAATGTCTGCTTCATCCTATTATTTTCCACATCATGGCGTTTTTAATGAAACCAGTCAAACTACTAAACTACGAGTAGTCTTTGACGGATCGGCAAAGTCTGATACAAACATTTCCCTGAACAATGCAGTATATTGGTTCCAATGCACAAAACGATTTGGTATCACTAGTATTAAGATTTCGCCAATATCAAATAGTGATTAGCGCGGACGTTAGTGAAATGTTCCGTATGGTACAGCCTCTGCACCTTTTCTAGCAGTACGATACTTAAAACAACTTTAGAAAATCTTGAGACTCATCCACATGCGGCTCAAGTTATTACGAATGACTTTTACGTGGATGACTTACTGACAGGTACTCACACAATGAACGAGGCGGTGAAACTCTGCAAAGAGATTATCATCCATCTTGAAATCTGCGGGTTTCGAACTCCAGAAATGGGCTTCAAATAACAGGAAAATTATTGATATAATTGGAAAGGGTAACATGAAGGTGAGCTCAAATTTTCCAAAAATCGAAGAAACGGATAAAATAAAACATTGGGTCTGTACTGATATTGTAACGATGATAACTTGATGTATGATATAAATATAAAGTCAAATTTGAAATCCATCACAAAGAAAACGATATTATCTGAGATTAGTCAAATTTTTCATCCATTAGGATTATTAGGTCCTATAGCTGAAACTATTATAAAAATTTTGTGGATGAAAAAATTATCTTGGGATGAATCCTTACCAGTCGAATCAGATTCAAAATGGAAAACTTTCAGATCTCAGCTTTCAACACTTAATGAAATCGAAATTCCAAGATGTGTAATCATCGCCGATCACATTGAAGCTGAAATTTATGGTTTTGCAGATGTATCCTCGGAAGCTTATGGCGTTTGTGCTTACCTTCGCACTATCAACACTGCCGGAAATATTTAAGTCAGCCTAATATTCTCAAAGGTTGCTCGTGTGAAGATTGAATCTATTTCAAGATTAAAACTATGCCCAGCACTTGTATTACCCCCATTCATCGACAACTTGAAATCTGCCTTGAGTCTGGAGATAAATGAATTTTACCTTTGGAGTGATTCTACGATTTTTTTGTATTGGATATAAACTCCTCCCAACTTACTGCAAATATTTGTTGGGGATTCAGAAACTGACTGAACCAGGAAGCTGGCGTCACGTCAGATTAAGTGATAACCCTGCGGACCTTTTATCGAGAAGGGTTACTCCTGAAGACCTAAGTCAGTCTAGACTCTGGTGGTTCGGACCTACCTGATTGATACAACCTCAAGGATCTTGGCCAGAGTCACAATACCATATACAATCAGAGTTACCTGAATTGAACCGGAAAAGGTTATTTTAATGATAAAGCATAATGAGATGTTTCCTTTTACCGATTCTCTACGTTGAATAGAATAAAAAGTGTTGCGGGATACTGTCTCAGATTCAAATCTTATTGTCAAACTAACACTGTCAACAAAGGTCCACTAACAGCTGATGAGTTGAACGAGGCTTCGACTATTCTAATTCGAATGTCTCACAGGAAATGTTTTTCAGATGAGATAAATGCTATAATGAATAATAGGAAGCACAAGCTGAAAGGTAATATATGGGATTTGAATCCTTTTGTAAACTCATCTGATGTACTCCGTGTAGGAGGTAGGCTACAACTATCATCTTATGCATATGAAAACAAACATCCAGCACTACAGTCAGAAAAACACCCTTTCCAAAGTTGATTTTCCTGGACTTTTACATGCAGGATCACAATTGCTTCTTAGCTCTATTAGAAATATTTATTGGCCACTGGGGAGTAGGAATTTGGCACGAAAAACAGTGTACGTATGTGTGCGATGCTTTCGATGCACTCCGAAACCACTAACACCTTTAATGAGAAGTTTACCAGCAGCTCGCGTATCACCTACATTACTCTTTCAGAAAACGAAATGTTGAATATAGCTCTTTGTTTGCTTTGTAACTAAAGCCGTTCATTATTTAGAATTAATGAGCTCTTCAATGAGTGAAGCGTTTGTAGCTGCCTTTAGACGTTGCACCGCCAGAAGGGGAAAACCCCTAGACATTTATTCAGATAACGGTACTAACTTTGTGAGAGCGACAAATTAGTGGGAAGAGCTTGGAAATTCTCTAAATCACAATGCAGTAGATTCAACGGAAAAGATCGCCAATGAAGGTGTTAATTGGCATTTCATACATGCGTTTTTACCTCATTTTGGAGGTTTTTGGGAAGCGGGAGTTGAGTCGTGTAAGTCTCATTCAAAAATAGTAATTGGAAACATTCCGTCAACTTTTGGGCAGTTTTACACAATCGTCACAGAGATTGAAGCCGTCCTTAATTCTCGACCTATCACTCCTATCTCTTCCAACCCCGATGACTTAATTGCCTCAACTTCCTCCCATTTTCTCATTGGAAAGCCGCTAACCACGTTACCAGATCCTGATCTAACAACAGTGAATGGGAACCGTCTGTCTCATTTCCAACGCCTTCAACAACTCCAACAACACTTCTGGGCACGTTGGTCACTAGAATACGTCTCAGAGCTGCAAACTCGAACGAAATGACGAAAAAATTACGACGTCCTGAAGACAAGAGCCTTAGTGTTGATCGAGGATGATTGAGCACCTCCATTAAGATGGCATCTTGGCAAAATTTCCACCCTCCATCCCGGTTTAGACGGTTTGCGAGAGTAGTCATCATCATGTAGTGTTCCAAAGGACTCTATTCAGAGGCGAGAGACTTTTATTAGAAAATTTAGTTTCAGTTTTCACCTATGTTTAGTGTTGAAACCCAAGCCTCTCAAGGTGGGGGGCATGTCTAGGATTAAATAATATAAGAATTTGTAATATAGTTGAGGAAATATCTGACAACAGCACGCACCATTGTTACTTGGTCGTAGCACCCAAGGGCCAGTCTCTGTAAGCTGTTTGTAGAGAAACAATAGTTCATGTCATATTCACTTTTGATTTCCAAGATACACACTACTATACTATTCGTATTATATTGAAAGGAATATATTTTAGGAGGGGTGATTTTTGTTGGAGAAAATTTTTTTGGCTTTCTACAAACAATTTTTCATATAATATAGCGTTCATATTTTTGTTTTTGTTTCGAAAATATTTTTTCTTTCACATAATTCAATGTTTTTTTGGAAGTAGTTGTTTTCCAGTTTGTATTCGAAAGTTACTTCTTTGTATAGAGTTACTTTCTTGAAATTGGTTTTTCTGAAAGATTATAACTTTATTTGTATCAAGGTGGAGGATTAGGAAACCAAAAACTTTTTTTTGTCAACTATCCATATTATATTGTCTAATATTTTTTCACATGTTTTCAGAACCATGTCTATGTTGAAAAATGTGTTAGTAGCCCCATTAAGCTCTGTGAACTGGCCACAAATGGATAAACTGGTACACAGGAATATAGTTGTCCACCAGAACGTGACCCTCCAAGAAGTTAGTGCCATATCACCACCGACGATGACTTCCATCCAGAAGATGACCAATGCTAAAGGTTTCAACCCAAACCACGAGGAGCTGGATGACTACCCTTTTGAAAATGTGATGGCGACATACACCCCGGATCTCAATGAGTCACTACCGGATTTATCACAATCTATTGTGAAGAATGTGTTAGAGATGGAGGAAACATATTTGAAGAATGTGATACCTCCACACAGTTCAATTATCCAGAACAGTTCGCATGTTGACATTGAGAGTCGTAGAAGAAGGAAGAGGGAGGGTAGAGAAATGATAAAGAAGAAGGCTAAAAAGTCTAGGCCGAAGTCGCCATCCAAAAAGGGGCAAAAGGTGGAACGCGAAAAAGAAGAAAAGAACAACTCAATCAGTGGGAGAGAGGTGGAAGTCATCGCCGGACCTTCTATATCAATACTCAAATGCGACAAGATTTTAGTTCATCACCTCCAACTATCCCCCAGGTTCAAGTGATCAACCCTAAACACGCTAGAGACCAAAAAATTAATTGGATTTCATTTGCGAGGTCTATGAGAAGAAAATTTTCCGAGTTGCATCAAGCAAAGAGGGAAAAAATTGCTGAATCAAGAGCAAATCTCTCTCCTTGAAGTGGAGTGTGAGCAAAAATGTAGTACGGTTCACTTAAAGAGATCTGCTCCCATGAAAAAACTTGCGCCTTAAGTTCGTGAGTTGAAAGAAAACAGCATGAAGGAAAATCTCCTGATACATCTTTGTAATAATTTTTCCGCATGAAAAAAATTGCGCCTGAAATTGGTGATGTGGAGGAATTCAGCATGGAGATACAGGAAAATCCCCGAATTTATGTATGTCACTTTCTAATCATATCTAAAAGTGTATATTTGAATATTTGTATTTGAAAAATAAATAATGAAAGTAACAATTAGTCATTTATTGAAAAAAAAACAAAATGAAGTTATGTAATGTGTGAAATTTTCTAGTCATATGTAAAAATGTATATTTATATTTGAAAAATAAATGACGAAAGTAACAATTAGTCATTTAGTCAACAAAAATAAACAAAATGAAGTTATGTAATGCATGTCATTTTCTAGTAATATCTGAAATGTGTATCTGATTATTTGAAAAACTAATGGAAGTAAAAATTACTAATTTATTTTCAGTTTCTGAAAAAATAAATGATTGAAGTATTGATAAATGTTTATTATTAATTGGCATCAATGGCATAATTTGAAAAATGTCAACATCCCATATTAAGATTTTCGACTCACATGAAGTCAAATCAATGGATATTTTTCAAAGAAGAGAATAAGTGTATCCATTCAAAGGTTATGTATCAAAGATAAAGTCAATCGTCAAGGCCAAAACTCCATACCCAGGGTTATATGACGTATGCATAACTCAATGTCATTCAGATTACCTCAAGATCATATAATATACATATAGCTCAAGGTTGTGTGATGTCATTCAATGTTGAGAAATGATATAAGGAATTCAGGAATAGTATATTTTCCACCTCTCTAAAACTAACTATAATATTCCATTACATATGGGCGGAGATCCGGAAGACCCCTCAAATTTTAGGCGCATTTCTTTATTATCGATCCTTTCAAAAATTATTGAAAGATTGGCGAAAAAAAGACTAATATCCCTTTTATCGATAAACAATGTGCTATCTAGCCTTCAATTCGACGTTCAAAATTCGAAAATACCACAGATGCCATTTTCTGCTTCCTAGAGAATACATACTATAGCATAAATGATGGCAAGGCTGTTGTAGCGGTGTTTTGTGATTTTTCGAAAGCTTTAGATTGCGTTGATCATAAGACACTGCTGCGAAAGCTCAGCCATTATGGGATAAGATGAATACATTTGATCTGGTTTGGTTCAAATTTGACAGGACGTCAACAGGTGGTGAAAACATCAAGTGGAGAGTCTCATCTCAGTGACATAAAACATGAAGTACCTCAGGGGTCTGCTTTAGGACCAATGTTTATTTGATATATTCAAATTACCTGATAACCATTAAAATTGCAGGACAATTTACTGTATTTGCTGATGATACCACTATTATATGCAGTAATAAAGAGATTAATCAGCTATCAAATATGATAAAAATGGATATTCAAAAAATTCGAGCCTGATGTAACAGGAACTCCTTGTGCTTCAACCTGAACAAAACAAAACTAGTTACTTTCAAATGTATAATAGACGATTCAGACTTGGATAATCACTACGAAGAAAACGAATTCCTAGGCATTCACATGGACAATAAATTGAATTTTAAAGAACATGTATCCCATTTGAGTGAAGAAGTATCTAATGGATGTTATGTTATTAGAGTGATATCAAATGAACTAGGATACACTACAGCTAGAATGGCTTACTTTGCATTTATGAAATCTCATATTCGCTATGGAATAGCTTTCTAGGGCCATTTTAATTTACAGTTACAGAATACGATATTTGTGCTTCAGAAGAGGTCTTTGAGATACCTTACAAAGTCTAAGCCGAGAAATCACTGTAAGCCTTTATTCATCAGCCACAAAATATTAACTGTCACCTTTCATACATATTGAAAACAGTATGATTGATTCATGAAAATAAAACTAACATTTTCACTCCCTGAACAAATTTTCACAATACAAGACTGAACCATATGCTTTATTTACCTTTTCCAAAATTCGCCTTGACTCAGCATTCTTTGATTTATGAAAGTATTAAAGTATATAATCCCCTTCTTACCATTCTGAAAAATAGCACAGATATCAAAAAGGTCCGAAGTACAGTTGAAGATCTTTTAATCAAAAAAGCTTATTTTTCCATCCATGAATTCTTTTGTGATAACCTGTAAATTCTACTTGATTTTTCAATGTTCAACTAAACTCATCTGTCTTCTTAATGTTTTATTTGTGGAAGCGATGTTTGTAATTTTTATATTTTATGACATGTATTGTATTTTCTATATTTTATGACATGCATTTTGTTTTTCTACAAGACTTTGTGAATAAGATACTAATCTTCCGACATTAAAGCATATATTGATTGATTGAAGGTCGAATGGGTGTATTATTATTTGTTATCGATGGCAAATTTTAAAAAAGTCCACATCCTATATTGAGATTGTCGACATAGATGAAGTGTAATCAATATATATTTTTGAAAGAAGAGAATAAGTGTATCCTTTAATACATTCGAAGGTTATGTCTCGAAAACAAAGTCAATCATCAAGGCCAAAACTCCATGCCCAAGGTTATATGACGTGTTCATAACTCAATTTCGTTTAGATTTCTACAAGGTTATATGGCATACATATTGCTCAAGTTCGGGTGATGTCATTCAATGTTGAGGTCGAATGGTCGAATATAATGATATTTATTATAATGTGGAGGGCATGGTTACAGATAATACAGGCATATAACTGGCGAAAGTTTGTCAATGGCCTGTTACAAGCTTTGCACCAAGTTTGCGTCATTTCCATCATCGATATAGTATAATGAAAATCAATATGTTCATACTTACCTTCGTTATTATTTTGATGGGAATAAAATCAAAAACAATACCAACATAACATGTGTATACTATAGTCAATGGTTCGTATACGCACATAGGAGTCCGTCACACAGTACAGATCTAAAAGATTTTCTACCGTATCACTAACGTTCAACCACCTGCTGTCTATTATAAGTTACCATTGTCGGTCGCCAGGTCATCATCGATACCCTCATTTCGAAGTTCCAGGTCCATTAGACCATCAATATCCTGCAGGCCTCCACCAACCTCCATGGTTCTCCATCTTCTCCTTCAGCGATGTCATCTACTACTTTGATTATGTTGTCCTCTCCTTCGATGATATCCTCTCCTTCTATAATGTCGTTGGTAACTTCGTCCTCTTCATCCAAACACCAATTATTTTCATCTTCGAGTGACAATCTCTTCAGAACTTCATCAATTTTTTCAAAATTAATTTTTTTCCATTCCTAAGTGAAAGCTTGAAGCTTCTATTAGTACTACTGGATAATGAGTGGAGTGGAATGAAGTTCAGAATCGCGAGTCGATTTTCATGTTTTTTTCATTATTGTGGAGGTGGTATCCTGACCACTCTACTCCCTCTATTCACTTTATGTGTTTATGATAGAAAAACAGGTTCACGAGAGCGCAGTTGAATTTATCAGTTGAATATTCCAACATCTAATGGTGAATACTAATATGCCTTTTACGAAAGAGTGAGATTCAAAACCGAAAGTGTGCGGCGATCCAAACAAAATTGGTCAAACGATAATCTGTAATAATTGTCAAGGTTATTGGTCTAAGGCGTATGTTAATCCATGTATCGGTATGTGTCGCAGATGTGTATTGGAAAATCTAGCTCAAGTTTCGAATCAAATCACAGTTCCGAAGACGACAAATGATTCAAGTCCTGAAGTATGTACCCATCATCAGTGCTGCAAATGTTTCATTGCAATCATGTGCAACAATATGGGAATTTCTAGAAATATTTGTGTGAACTGTGCAAAAAATCGCGAGTTTCCAGTTCAACGTTGTATGCGTTGTTGATAACTACAAAGTAGATTGTTGGAACAATGTATGTGTATGTGTGGAAGTAGGTCGATATTACGTGAAAATGTTGGTGATTTCAATCCCAATGAGACCATCCACTACCGGGATTGTTGGTGTTTGGAGAGTGAAGGTCAGATGAAGATCTATGGTAACGTTATTCAAACATATATTCCATTGGTTATGGTACCACCTATCACAACGAATGCCGATATTTGAATATGTGAATCAATATATCCGATGAATAGAATCAGTTTGAATACTACTAGTTTATTTTTACAAAATAGAATATCCCTATTCACGGGGGTTCTATATCGTGAAATTTGGATTTTCTGAATTCAATAATGGAAATTATTCTATATTGAGTACAATAATACTGCGATTTTACCAATAAACTTTTATCAATCCAAGAGTTATGAATCCAACCACTTCACAAATAGACGACGTCCTT
This sequence comes from Leptinotarsa lineolata, assembly GCA_015342045.1. Lineage (NCBI taxonomy): Eukaryota > Metazoa > Arthropoda > Insecta > Coleoptera > Chrysomelidae > Leptinotarsa > Leptinotarsa lineolata. Next base: position 24,231 of record WOGR01000049.1, on the reverse strand, counting down.
TCCTTTTCAAAACTCGCTCAACCAAATATGTATTGAGATCTTCTGCTCCATTCAACTCCATTTCATGGAAGCAACTCTTGATTGGATGTTCATTCACATCTTCTAGCTGATAAGTTATAGACTCTGTACTATCAATTCTCACAACTTCAAAAAGTTCAGTGGTGAAGTTTGCTGTATAGTCTTTAGCGAATAATTTTTTATACTTGCTGATTCGTACCAAATCTTCAATTTTGTATGGACTTCTTCCACGTTTGCCTAACGCCTTTTGCATGAACGGACAATTTTTTGAATGGTTTTACTTCTGCAGGCTTCATGCCAATGGTACGGTGAACTTTGTTGTTATATTGATTGGTGATTTTAAGAAGAACATTCAACCAATTGGTATCACTCTGAAGTGAAAAGTGTTTATAAAGCCAACTTTTCACCGTCCTGATAACTCTTTCCGCAAATGCAGCTTTTTTGTGTGCTGAATATTGAGTAATGATTGATATGGTGTTCCCTCATTGACGATGAATATTTTGAATTATAGAACTAAATACCATGATCAGATTGTAAGTTTCCTGGGACATGCAAAGCATGCAGTAAGTGAATCAGCACTTACATTTTTCAACGGTCTCGGCCATAAATAATTCGAATAGCAATTGATTACTATTAGGATGCACCTATTACTCTAGCATATGATTACATTTCAATCAAATCCATCTGCCGTCCGAAAGTCCGAAAAACCCTTCATTATTGTCTTTCGACGGGGAAAATTTTGATGCGCCGGCTTATGTATTTCTTTGACAACCTGCTATTTTGCATTACTCATATTACTCCTCTATGGCTTTCTCAAGATGATAAGGTTGAGGATTCAGTTCTCTACTGTTCAGGTGCAGGTTCAATGACTATTCAACTTCAACAACTCGCTCAGTAACAATATCAATCAACTCAGTTGTAGCGCTGATTCGCTTTTCCACATTACTCAATTGATCAGCTAATGCAGAAGTGCAAGAGTGCATTTTTGTCGATGATGATTTGCAGTTCGTTTGTTTTGAACGTGATGTAGCGCTGGTGCAACACATTTTTTAAAAGACTCCAGGGTTGACTTCTTGGCTTCTCTGATGTGATCGTCAACATATTCTTTGGTGACAGAGTCTTTACTGTCTTCAGGTTCAGCAACATTCTGCAACCGCTTATTCTGAATGTCATTATAACCAAGTGGTTTACTAACACCACTTCTGCTACGTCCAAATTTATCAATTGTGACAATAAATCCAACACCTGATCTACCAACAAGTGGTTCACTAACACCACCTCTCCTACGTCCAAATTTATCAATTGTGTATGCATTGTTAGATTGTCTGTGAATAACTGAGCCAGTTTTACATATCATGTTTATATTATTGCGATCAATAGACTAATCCTTCTTCACGTAATTCCTCAATTATGGCCAATATTTCATTATCGTTCCCGGTATGACCAGACATTCATGAACTCCAAAGTAATCGAAGGCGATCAATCAATTCTTTGAGTTTATTCCAATAAATATCATCTATATGCTCATTTCTGATGTATTTTTTTAGGTGGGCATTTTGGTCATGCCAGCACCTTCTCTATTAGAGTTTTGTAGTGGGTTTCCATGAGATATTAGTGGTAGATATATTTCACGATATTTCTTCCAATTATTCGATAGTAGACCCTGTTTTCTCTCATTATATGTATATGCCGCCTTCGGTAATTCGAGCATATCACCATAAGTGGTCATATCGGAAGAGGGGATATTTCATGGAAATCAATTTGTGTAGTTTTGGAGTGCCCTGATAAGTGGCAATAGTTTCACCATTTTCTTAACAAAATTTTCTCATTGACAAATTCCACATCAGCTACACCCATATGTGAATTTCCCGTATTGTGTGAGGGATGTCCTGTATGTACTTTTGTATTTCATCACCATCATCAAGTGCATTAGGTGATTCTGAATCTGAAGTTGTCAATTGAGAGCTTTGAAGATCTTTCGGAAAAGCCGTTTCAGATTTCGGTTTCAATTCACTTTTAATTATAGTTTTGGCAGTGAATAGTGTAGCACTCATTTGAGATGTTTCTCCAGTATTGGCAGATATTGCTCTCAAAGGTGTTATTATTGGCTCTTAGATCTTCTTTAGTGTTGATTAATCACCTAGGCGACTACTCTTGATATTGAATTCCATTCGAATGGAATTCGTTGCTCCAATTGCTACAATTCACTTTCTTTTTAGCCATATTTCATCATTTTTTTCCTTTATAATGTTTTCACTCCAAGAATGTGTACAATGAAGTATCGTCTACACTATCTAGTACTCGAATGATTCAATTGTTTCAAGAACATCAAGGATATATGAAAGCATCGAATCCTTTTCGATAACATCCATCTAGCACTCCTCGGTCATTATCAATTACTGAAAAGCCATATTTATTCTCCCAACATTTCGCACACATTGTTACGTCCAGAGGTGCCCAACGTGCATGCGACCAACATGTACAGTTGCCTACCTTATAACACACAAATCTTGAAATTACTTTCATTTCACATCTGGTGATACGTGGTCGGAAAAAATATAATTTGGATTCATATCATCTTGTTTAAACAGCACAATAAAATTTGCATTATCTCCAATCAATTGTTTCGGAACTCGTGAATATGTTTGGGCTAGATAAAAACAATCCACATTTTTATGATGACCTATACTGAAATATGATCATAGAACATCCTGTTTCTATAACATAACATTATCAAAAATGAATAATGAATCCGGTTTGGCATCTGACGGCTTTACTAGTTCAGCTGTATTATTGGCGGAAGTGTAAGATCCCAACTCTTTGATTGGAACTGATCATGTGAATACTCATATTCAGGTTGATGAAGAGACATTGAATGAAGATAAACATTTGCAAATCGTAATCCTATAGGATGAGTCAGCAGAGAAATTATAGCATTTGTGTTGCTACAATTAGACGGTCCAATAATCAGACCGCGAATAGATAGTGGAAGTGAAGATCCAAGATGCTGTTTGACATCACTTCCCGATCCACAATCCACTTCCTCATCAAAATTATCGATAGAAAATCATTGCTGCTTCTGTTTCAGCATACGCATTGTATGACAGTTGAAGACTATGTAAGCAGGGTTCCATATCAATTCCTTTATTTAAATGGGAGTTATGAGCCGATGCAGATCAACTAAATTGCATTAAGATAAAATTGATAGAGGATTCGTGAATTCACTCATTAATAATCCACCATTCGAATTATACTTACCCGGCTATCAATATTGAGGTCCTGGCACAAAATTGCAGAAAAGATTGGTGAAAGGTGGTCCGCGTGTCAATCAACTGGATGTTGCATGCAGAAAACACGATATTGCATATTCACATAATCCTAACAATCTTGCAGCTAGACACATAGCGGATCAGGCGCTTGCTAAAAGTGCTTGGAATTGATTCAAAGCGAAAGACGCTTATATTGGAGAGAGAGAGAGGAGCTGCTCGGCTGATTACGAATATAATGAAGGGAAAACACCGATTTGGTATAGGTTGCAAGTGGTTACAAGTCACCATCCAAGCAGGTACGTATACAGAAAAAACGTCTTGTCAAGAAAAAAAAGCTGGAGAAATATTTAAAGATTCTAAGTTGATAGCTTTCTATTCTGGAATCGTTAAGAGGGTGCGCAATGTTTGACACAAAGCGGGGGAGAAAGTGAATTTGTGGGAAGAAGAAAATTCGCACAACGCGAATCATACCAATTCCTGAAATGTGTGCAATACTACCACTCATTCCAGTTATGGCTGGTTAATCGGCGGTAGGAAGTTTATCCGGTGCTTTAACTAACAAAAAGAAAGCAGTTCAAGCAGTAAGGGCGAGTAGGGATCAGCTGAGTGGGTTAAATCAACATAATAAGCACATAGAGGCAATTGCTCTAGGTAAACAACAAGTGGTATCTACTCGAAACCTTACCGTGAAGAATTAGGTTCCTATTTGAAACCTCAAAATTGAAAAAACTCATAGATTTGCTACTTAAAAGAGCTCTCTTTCATATCGACCTGAACTATCACGCTAAAAAAATGATGATACCATATTTTTGGGGGGTATATATGCGTGACGGTTTGCCAAAATCAGAATCACACCGATATGAATCTGCCATAGTAAATTTGGATGATCCACATGATCGAGAAACACATTGGGAAGCATATAGAAAAAGTGACACTTCGGTGAAATATTTTGAAAGAATTTATTCATTATTTCTATAAGGGATCAAATCCTATCAATACTATTACATATAACTATGAGCGTAAACAACAATTCAACACAGTATGGTGTGGTCATTTGTGTTTGAAGTTTTTCCAGAACAAGACATGGAGATAACACCAGCGCAGGACAGGTATAGTATCTAGAGAGTGAGTCAGTCATTGATCGCATATTCCAGAGCACACACTTTATGAAAAATGAGTAAAGAAAACTAGCTGATATGCCGAAAGAGGTGTTGATTGGGTGTGCATCACATGAAATTGCATCTGTATGGCATAAGTTACCACAAAACCTACAAAATGATATCGATGTCTTGAAGTATCAGTAGTGTCAAAACCATTACAATGATTCCAACGGCAACAGCAGTAATTCCGATGTAAATGATGGTCCACCTTCAAAAAATCTGTTATTATTGTAAAGTAAATGATGTGAATGTATTCACACATAATGATATGGATAGACCGCCGAAAAAGCGACGACTACTCCACAATTTCTGCTGCCAGCAATGAAAAGACATGAATCAGCGAAAATTCATCAGTCATGTCACGTACATTTTTATTGTCGGGATACTCCAGCGAGTTGAGCGCCAATTTCTACCCACTCATAGAATTGGATACCAGCAGTAATTATGATCTGGGGTTACACGGTTCCTACTCCTACAACTTCATATTCAATGAAGATGCTGACCATAGTGTTATTGGCTATTTACAGACAATTAACTCACCTCCCCACTATTATAAAAATTCCACCTGAGGCATATGAAATTGATGAAATCAATAAGGTGATTCAAAGATTCATCAAATCCAAAGAACTGTAACTAGAAAATGGGGTCGAAGAAAATAGCGACAAAGTATTTCTCCTACATGTAAACAATATTCTGAAATGCGAAATGCGAAATGCGGTCGGAATATTACATCAATCTCAAACATGAAAACACCATTGCTGAACTTCTGGGGTTGGATGATAATGTGTTTGGCTGTGGCGAAACACATGAATCAACATTGCCAGTGAATATCAATGAGATGAGAATAATTTGTGTGGATTGTGATGTCACAGCTAGATCATATTCAAATGGCGATGGTCTAGGTAGTGTAGAGGTTAGCACATCTGCCTTTCAAGCGGAAGACCGGGGTTCGATTCCCCGCCGGGCCACCGTGCTGGGTGATCGCACGTTGAAAGGTAAGGCCTCGTTAATCCATTGCTCACACAAGTTTCGACTTCTGAGGGTTGACGTTTGTCAGCTGGTTAACGAAACGAAGAATTTCAGATGAATTTAGAATCCATAGCAGCATAGCAATAATCAGCATTTCTCATATGTTGATCCACAACATCGACAACCTTCATTAGTGTATCATAAAAATGAGTAAATGAAGTATCGATGAGTTTGGTCGCAGAAGTAAGGCTGTTTCGAATACTGTTTTGCGAGGACAACCTTGAGTCGGCTTCAAATTGACTTCCGATGGGAACTTCGATATGGAAAAAAAAGGTTTAAAAAATATAGCAGAGCCTGATGAGAGTACGGATTGTGTTTATCGTGGATTCGTTAGTTTTTACATCTTCAAGATGTGAGGAAAATTAGATTATGATATTGGTAAAATTAACTTGAGATTAGATAGAGTAGAAAAACATTCCGCATGAGTCATAGAAGATCTCATTGCGCTTGGACTGAAATTAGTAGAATCTGTATGAAAGTGTAAGCATACGAAAAAGGGTATCAAATGTATCAAATCGATGCGATCTGATTTTAAAAAACTCTCGATTAGCATTCAAACAATTGAGCAAAAACGATAGTGAGTGATGATCAATTCGATCAGTGGAAAAAAATCAGCATAAAGCTGGAGTTGATAGAATTGTAACTTAGTATTTATTATTTTCTTGTGCTGAGCAGATGATTATCTTTGATAAAGCTATAAACAGCGATTGCAGCAGAGGCAGTAGTTGAATCAGCGTAATGCATTTGGTGGAGACTGTGATCAAGTGCATTCAAAGAAGAGAAAATCTAAATGTCGATTTATTCCACATATGTTAGCCAAACGGTCAAGATATAGAATGATCGCTAGTAGCCTGAACTGTTTCAAATGCATTGGCTTGAAGGTGCGATATAAAAATTAGTAATAACATGGTTACCATTACCACAAGTGATAAATAGGAAATATTCGAGGAGCCCATGTTCGACCATTCACTCATTAGCCTTCATGAACATTCATAAAAGCCGTATGGTTCACCATATTACAAAACTCAGATGAAAAAAGAATTCCAATTTTCAAGATCTTATACTCGATAATGCAGACAACTACATTCATATCGAGGGGAAGTTCACACTATCTTATGCCTAGAAGCGGTGCTACCTATCCAATTAAACCCTTGCTTTTCTCTCCGATGAAATTCGCTATGAAATGGGTGTTGAACAAGTGGCTGTTGTTCGAAAACCGGGTATAACTATCATAATGAAAACGATATCATTTGGATAAACACATGAAAATTCACTACTTCCGATAGGATAGGGTCTTGATGTGAATGAACAAGATATATTGCATTCCGTCAGTGATGTCAGTAAGTATCTCATGAGTTTTGCTGAAGATTGCAATGAAGAGATATTGAATGTGAAGCAGGGGCTCATTTTGATTATAGCACGCTCATTCAAAAATTCATTCATTGGAGAGGTCGATGAAGATTTGAAAATCAATAAAATAGAAAAGACAATCAAACACATCATGCCGGAAGATCGCCAGAAAGTGAAACCATTGAATCGCATCAATAAAAATGGTGATAATGCCAAAGTGAAGGTGGCTCATCTTATATTGGACCTTTATAAATTACCCACTCTTCGTGATACATCCTTAGATATATGGGCTGTGAAGACAACCAACAGTCTCGCAAGACCTCAATATATCATCATTGGCTTTCAAAATACCGACCAATCCGAAAATATATCCAAAGATGTAACAATTATTAATTCGACTATCTCTTAACTTTGGAGAATATCCATTTGAGCTTTGGAATCTGGATTTCGATGATAAGTTAGACTCACCAGGCTACTAGGCATTTGAAAACTTACAACGTAGCTACTACGATGAAGCTATGACTGAACTGATGATGGATAGTGGTAGCTTTCGCAACAATCCACTATTCGTGATCGACTACTCCCACCAACCCGACGGTATGAAGTCATCCACAATTGATTTCAAAATAGAATTTGAAACGTGCAAGGTGAAGTTTCCAGCAAACACCAAAGTATATGCACTCATCCTCCACGATGCTGTTTTATCCTATAATGACCTTAATGGTTCTATTCAGACTGGATTATTATTAGATTGACCTGTAATTCACCATGAAATATTTGATATTGATGAATAATAAAACACTTAATGATTATTTTTTGTCTTTCATTCACCAATCAATTAGTTATAGACAAACAAGGATGGAAAGATGATTCTATTTAAAATATTTACAACAGATTTCAAGTATTCACAACACCATCATTTCATGATGTGGGTTGGGACTTCATCATTCCATTTGATATTTCTCTATATTATTCTGCGGTGGGTAGGTATATATGTTGTAAAGGAAATATTTCAAGTATGCTCCAATTATGAGCTCACAGAAGTCATCGAAATTCCTGCTCCCATTCATGACAGAATGCCATACCAAGTTCATACTCCTCACTTAGCTCCAAAAGTTTTCGCATCTCCTCAGCATCATAACATATACTCAAATCATAATTTGATGAATGTAGAGCGTCAAAACTTAGATCGGATATTTCCCAAGCCATTTTTCTTATAGCAGAATCCAAATCCACTGCTTCCGGCCACTCTTGTGCTGAATATTGCATCCACATATTTTTAGGATGGAGAGTTCTGAAAAATACACAAATTACATTTATCAGTTTGAGAGTTATATTTTAAATGGGAAAAACACTCACTTGAAATTTAACCATGTTTGAAGCGAGAGAGTTGATACATGTTTCATATAAATATACTATATTTTCACTATTTACAAAGAGAATAAAGACATACTCAATACCTTCAATTTAAAATATCAGCGGTTCTTGACACCAGGATAATCCTGAAAATTTTGACTGATATATGAAAAATGAATTTAGCTTTGGATGAATTCATTTCACGAATAATGTCTTCAGTGAATTGCTCTGTGACAAGTTTCGGAAACCATTATTTGGAAGAAGTCTTACTTTTCTCATCCAATAAAACTACTTGGATGGATTTACCATATCGTGGAGAAAGCATATACATTTTTTCAATTTTATAATCCATATCGACACTCAATAATGTTATGGGTCTCTGCTCTGAAACTTCACCTTGTTGAATAATCGCAAAATTGATCTTTTCAATGACAAATTTCAAATTATCCATTTCAAAAATAATAATGAAATTGCAGTTTGAAATATAAAAATATGTTCACCTCTATGACGATGACAACACTTACTGCTTGGATTGCTAGTTACTTGTTGTTGTTGAGTTGAAACTCAACAAATACTAATCACCTATTGGAATACTTGAGATTATATGATCTGAATGTGAAAGTATGAAACTCCGTACTTATATAAGAATTATCAGGAGGGAAGGGTGTTCAAGGTAACATTTAAGGTCATGTATCAAGGACAAAGCCAGTCGTCAAGGCCAAACTCTGTGTTCAAGGTCATATGACGTGTTCATAGCTCAAGATCATTTAGGATTTTCCCAAGGTCATGTGACGTGATCAAGGCCAAGTCATAGATGGGTTTATGGTCATGAAGTCATACGCAACTCAACGTCAAGTCATAGGTGGAGAGTAAAAAAGGGGTTCCAGGTCATGACGTTACACGTAAGTCATAGGTGGAGAGTAGAAAAGGGGTTCAAGGTCACAACCAGGGCAGTGGCAATGGGGGGAATATAGTTGGGAGGTTAGGAATCGTCAATAGCATCCTACTTACCGTCTAATGAATGAAGTTATATGAGTCATGTTCAAAAAACCATGAGATTTCCACTCTCACTTAGAAATTATACACACTTACTGAAAATATGACTTAAATCATCTAGAAAAGCTGATATAAATTGAGTAAAATATTCCTGAAAATATTGAGTTTTCATTCCTAACTGCTTTCTGAGTACCACAATCTGACAAATTAACAATTTGCTATTCAATACACTTCAGCAGATTCTCTATTCATTTAGCTTTGTTCACTTCTCAGATTGTGGAAGATTATAAACCCAAAAAACAGTAAAAAATATTGACTCTTCCACAAAAAATGATCTCAAATGTTACTGACTTCTTTGAAAATTCTGAATAGCGTGATCGATAAGAAGATTCAATAATTTCTATCTCGATACAATACATAAGAGCAAAGGAGGGATTAATCCGATTTTGAATTGTTTATAAATTTTAAATAAACTATAACATTCAATTAAGTATGTATTTTCTGAGAACATCAAAGAAATTTTTACAATATGATAATGGTCATCAAATTATAATCAAATGTTATTTTGATGTTATCAAAAAGTTTATGCTGATTTTCAATGGAACATTTGTTAACTTTCTCATATCAGCACATGTTTGGTCTTGAAGTTTAATTTCAAATAATTGAATGAAAAATGAAAACCAATCTCAATAATAATAATTGAGATTACTTGGTCAATTCGAATTCAGCATGTATTCTGATAGTTTATCTGACTACCTACTTCATAATTGTTTCTCGATGAATAGTTTTAGTAAATTACTTTCGCAAGCAACTTGAGTAAGATTCTATCGCTGAGTATTTTATGCTGACCCTATGGTGAAATGAGATAAGTATAATGAATTACATATTCTAAGGAGAACAAGTAGTAGAATACGAAGTTTTTATAACTTTCTAAATATTTCGATTTATTCAATGTTATTCAATAACAATCAATTGATCCATCAACTTTACTTCACTTTCAGAATCTGATTCATATTCTTAAACTTCGCATGTGTTAAGCTGTTACGGATGCAATTTTCCAAACTCAATTTCAATTTACTCAAAGTTTTGACAAAATCATGTTATTCTGTCTGGAGTTTGGGAGGTTGTTTATTTATCAATTGTCAAAAGTAGTAGAGTACTTTCACTAGGTTCATTAAATGTACTTTGGTTTCATGAGGAAGAGATAACATACATTTTATAGAGTTGTATCTAAGATTTCGTTATAGACTGTAATTTCGTGGATTTTGTACTTGATAAATCTTCACATCAGTTTACAATTTTTTTCCTATTACTTCTGCAGAAAAACTGGTTGTACATCATTTTTGATTTCTACAATAATTGCTCATTGCTATTACTTTCTTGAAACATATATATCAGTGGCTTTGTCAGCATTGTCAAAAGTACCAATTATTTTTTTACTGTCACTTCCATTTTGCTGCTGTGTTCATATCTACGTATTATTATCGAAGCTTCTTTTTTGAAGAAATTAAATGAAAACACAATGAAGAATCTGAAGTTAACTAATATATAACATAGAATGCATATCAACAATCCTACACGTTCGTGATATCCATTAAACCACAATGTTTCCTAAGAAGTACCAGAGGAGTACTATTCTATGTCTCGGAAGAGAAACGAAATGCAACTTGGTATTTTGTTTGGAACTGTTATTGAAATTTTCTGAGTCGTTCATTTGTAAATGCATAGTTTTGTCTTCGTGAATCAGAATACGCCTGAACCGATTCTTTGAAACCCAGTTAAAATCTTTCCAAGTTCAACTGCAGAAAAAATTTGAAATAAACACAAAAAAAAAACTGCATAGGGACACCCTAATCACGAGCGATATGGAATATAACTCACGACCTATTCTCATACCTAACAAATATACACAAAAAAATCATAAAAACTGTAGAGCCGTTTCGTAGGAGTACGATCCCAAACACCGTGACAAGATTTTTAAATATTGGGTAAAATTTACAATTATAAAGAATGCAGTAAGCTGGATGCCTAGAAAGATAACAAGAAATATTTGAAGGTGTTAATATCAGGTTGGAACAAATTATCATACCAAATGATCTGTCTCTTTCAGGCTGAACATTGGTAACGGACTGCGAATAGTCATGATGCTTTCTAGGTGGCTCGAGGAGTTATTAACATTGTATACACAGACACGAAGATAATGGCCAAAGCAGTACATCCAAAATATAGTCTTTCAGTTCCATTCAGATATCAAACATTGATTACCCAATACGTAACACTTATGTTATCTTCACAAGAGATTATTGATTTTGTAGTGGAAATATATTCTTCAATACAATTTTATACAATACATATTATGTCAATATATAAAAATGTAATAAATATAATAAATTATCCGAATCATACAATTCATACAAAACTGACAGTTCTATTATGAGAAGATGCCACTCATGGCAAATGAATAAGAGCAAAATAACTGGTAATTTTTTTATTGAAATCAACTTTGACTGTCTCCAAATGCAAGGATACATAAAAATAATTGATAGAATATCGTTTATTTCTATATTATCAATTTCATTTTGATTCAAGACTATCAGAGAGCATTTGTAGCCGTTGGTGGAACAAGGAAACAAATACATGATGAAAATGAGCGTTGCAATATACATTGTGCCAAAATAACTTACAAATACTCAACTATATCGCATTTTATAGATATATTTGGACACGATCTACCAAATGAGTAGTCTATATTATGTTGACTTTTATTGCGTTCGGTGAGCAATTTTTGGAAAATTGGCAGTATCTCGCGATCTAAAAGTTCACTTTCCGAAGTTGCATTGTACATCGATATGTCTCTTTTAGGGGTGTATGTCTCGCTTTTTAAGGCGGCAACGTTAGGAGTGCTCTGGAAGTAACCCAACTTGTTACACTGTTGATTACATATGGACATTTGCTGTTGTTTTTTATTTGTTGGTGACTTTTCACGTTTCTCCTTTTGCGACGAATGTCGATTTCGTTCTGATACCGACCGGTGCATGTGATTGTCATCTGAAACAAAACAGATGAGGAAAACGTTTATCCAATTGAACAGTATTTTCATTGCAATGTGAAAACGGAAGATCTAATATTCTTTAATAAGGATTATCAATCAATGAACATGACACTTATTGAACATAGACAAGAAATCAAAAGAAAATATGAATTAGAAAAACAGGGCGTCAAAAGAAAATACAAAATAAAAATAACTGTATACACGAACAAGAACAGATGCTGAAACAACCAAAATACAATAAGTGAATATTCAAGATTTGAGAATCATAAAACTAGATCAGTAGGAGACAAAAATCGATTCTTGTGTCGAATTCAAGGGTAGTGGTAGATAGTAAGTGGAAATGTTCATTAACTTCAACAAAAACCAAGGAGGTTCAAGGCAAAAGTCCAATTCAAGTTGATGAACATTTATTATCGTGCCCAGTTATGACGATAACCACTGTATCAGTTTGCGATATCAAGAACTGATAGAAAGTGGTTTACGATAACTACACATCATGAAGAACAATACAACTCGAGTTGTCACTTTCAGCGCCGATGTAATAGTTTCTACGAGTAGTGTGAGGTCGACCAGCCCAAATAATGGTTGTCCTCTGAAAATACCACAATCAAAAAACGGAAAGAGGCCTACCAGAAGCTGATAATGAAGGAATTCATTAAACAAAGTGAAGTGCAAATTTTTGTAAACGACCTGAAGAATACTGACATGATTCAATACTGAGATTAGGTCATCATCTGCCGTGCTCGTAGCAAAGTAATTTGAAGTTGAGAAAAAAGTTTCCACAACTATCAAAAATAAATTGAGAGATGACTTTCATCATGACGTTATAGATACAAATGAATATATGCTAAACTGAATGAACCATGATTAGATTAAAGCACTCTGTAACGAGTACTCCGAGGAATATGTTTCAATGGAGCTGTAGAAAGAAAACTATTACCATAAATAATGAATATCTCGAAGTGTACGAGGAACAAATGTCACAAATGTGAAATAAGAAAAGGTTAACCAAACCCATCACGTTCTTGAAGCTCATCCGTCGACCTCACCTAACGAGAATAACCCTAATTTGTATTCCGTATAGAGTATGCGCCTTATCAAAAATTATTTCAAAATGAAGCTGAATGCTCCGTACAATTCACAAAGTTTCTATACTCTTTTAGGTTACCACAGTCGAAATTTCTGAATATGTGAACTTTAAAATTGTAATTCATCGTTTTTTTTGTGATCTTGAGCACGAGGACGTGCTGAGGAAAGCCGGAGGGCTAACCCGAACCATAGAGGGAGAGGCAATGGCGGCACAACGGGTTGTGAGTGAACCCGCATTTTGCAAAAACTCTCTGGCGCCTAACAACGATAATTTCGAATACCAGTACTGGACGGGTACTGAGGATGTACGCGAGGTACAAACTACCGGAAGGGCACAACTTTCGGAAAGGAGAGGGTGCGTGATAGACGTAGAGGGTGCACAGGAGCAAAAGCCCTCATGGTCTGATGCACGAGTGCCACTGCAGCAAGCAGCAGCACACTCTTCCCCAGAAACAGCAGTGAAGGCGGAGAAGCCTCAAGACAGATTGGAGGAACTGTTCGCCAGACTGGTGACAGTTCTGGAGCATCGTCAAGAGCCTCACAGAGGCTTAGAAAGCGGTTCCCATGATGGAAAAAAGTTGAAGGTACCCGCTCCAACTTACAGTGGCTCGGATCAGGAAGATCCGGTGGACTTCTGCAAAAAAGCAGAAACTTATATGAAAGACCTTCACCCTTCAGTATGGGTTGAGACAGCCGGATAATGGCTGAAGGGTGCGGCAGCGGCGTGGTACACGCCTTACAAGAACATGACCCTGGACTGGGCGTTCTTTTCAAATAGACTCCAGGAGAGGTTCGACAACGAGCTCTTAGTGAGCTCGTTGGAAAGCAACCTGTATGGGGTTGATCAAGGCAAAGGAGAATCCGTTACGAAGTTCATCCTACATAAGCTCGGGTTGGCCAGGAGGCTGTACCCATATATGGATGAAAAAAGGATTGTCAAACTGATCCTGAATCGAATGTGTGCGGAGGTCAAGGTGCACCTCCAATTGCACACTTTCACTAACATCGAGGAGCTGACCCAGAAGGCAGTGGCCGTAGAGGCACTACTAAGAGGCAGCAATGCTAATCTAAGCAGTGGCACATACCGTCGGAACTACCACGAGGTCGGAGAGCCTCGTCGTAACAACGGGGGAAACCAAGGCAAAGGGGGTCACAGAGTGGACCCGCCTAAGCCAAGCCAATTGAGGCAAGAGCCAATAGGGGCTAGCTCGGGACAGCGAGCTGACGCTAGACCCCTGGCTAGACAGGACCCAGCCCGAGGGGCTGTGACAACTGATGGGAGGTACCAGAGGTACCAGGGACCCATCCAACAACAACAAGACCAGCGTCAGAATGCTAGGCTAGCAGGGGGCAGGACAGCACCTCCAATAAGGTGCCATAACTGCGGAGAACCCCCATTATGCGAATCACTGCCCAAAGCAACGCAGGGATGTTGCTAGCAGCGGGAAGAACTACCAGACTGCGGGGAAGCCAGATGGTAGTACAGCGGCGCGGATTGCCGAGGCAACAAGGCCACGCGACGCCCAGAAGGATGGAGATAGTAGGCAGCAGCCGTCGGGAAACTTCAAAGGGGGCAACAAGAGGGCTCCCAGAAGAGGCTCGCCCACGAAGGACAGGCGGTGAATACACTGTCTGTCAGGGAGCGAATGTATCCTGAGGGGCGTAGTTCGCAGGAAGCCGTCAGGGAATCACGCATTCAGGGAAGTCAGGGCAAATTAGGGGGATTTGTGCCTAGATCGCCGGCGGGCGTTAAACGCAGCATGGGTGTCGAGTCGCCGGTGGGCGTTAAACATGTAACTAGGGAGGTGGCAGGCCATGAGAGCTACACCAATTCGCCGGCGGGCGTTAAACGTAGAAGCGACCCAGACCTCGAGGGAATCGACTCTGGGTATGGAGGAGGACAGGTCGTCCGGTGCCAGGCGCCGCGATGCCCTTAGGTGATATCCACCAGGTGCCATTGGGACGAGGTGGACGTGATGCGCACAGGCGCGCATGACGTTCCGAAGCAGCACGGAACTGGTGCCCTAGCGGAAGTGCTAGGGGGTGGAGGTAAGCCAGGGGGCCACCCTGAAAGCGGCCGAGCTTTGGGGGTGGCTTCATGGCGGGGCCAGTCCTTCCCATTACCATTGGGGACCATCGAGGGATGGAGGCAAGAAAGAGAACCTCACGCTGCACTCAGGCAGGAACTGGGTCCCAAAATCCCTGGGACCCGGGTTTGGGAGGCCGGGAGGCCGATGCAGTGGAAGCAAAGGGAAGTGGTATTCGGCGGGAGCGGAGCGCCTACGCACGCTCCCCCACCACAACCGTTAGTTTTAGAGGACAATTCAGTCAGAGTGAGACAGTTTCAAAAAGTCTGTCATTCAATCAATTTTCCATGAGTTTCTAGATTACACCTTATTAGTTCTAGAGTTGCGAACAGTTTTTACCGTCCTGAATATACACGAGGATGAATTTGGGGAATAAATTTTCATAAAAAATATAGAAGGAAATTTCCCTGACTCGTAGAAAATTTCAGTCAGAAAAATCCAAAATTGAATTGAAGAATTTAGACTATTCAATTTATTAACTCCTCATGAAGGAGTCATGGAAATTCTAGTTGAAGAACAAATTTCGGATCATATAGTCACTTATGATATACATTTTTTTTGAGAAAAAAACAAAAGCACAACAGGATAAACCTTGAGGCGCTCTTATAGCGGTGCTTGTGCGAAAGTTGTGATTCACACTGGGTTTGAATCGCTGGAGATTAAATCCATTGGAAAAAACGTTCTCAGGAAGTTTATTCCACATGAACGCAGTTCTTCAAAAGAACGAGTTTTTAAACAGCGAAGTTCTAGGTGTACTGAGTTCAAAACGATGAGCACCCACAGTCCGTCGCGTTTTCCCGATATGCACCGCTCTTGGTGGAATCAAATATTCCAAGTCCCTTGAACACTTCTCGTGAAAGTATCTATAGAAGAGAGACGAATCTCCAACCTTTCTTCGATGTTCCAGACTATCAAGGTTGCAAGTTATGTTTGCGTCTTCAATCGGGCGGATGAATATTCCTTGAAATTATCAGGAAATCCTAGTGAAATTTTTCGAAGTCCAGAAAGAAATACTTTCGGCAAACAAACTGATTACTCGCTCACGTAAAAACTTCCCATGGCGTAAGTAATGAAAGGCAAACAATAACCAACAACTCCCAACCGTCTGTTTTTATTGGTTATTCGCGGAAACATTCTTCCGGGAAAGTGCGCATTCTGCGATCGCTCGACTTTCCCTCTTTTCACGACACTCAAAGAAATATCGCGATTCAAGGCCTCTTTGTCAAGTTCGCTTTATTATTTATTTCAAGGTTGACTGCAGCTGATGAGTTGAAGTATTACTTCGTTACGAAGTTCCGTACTCCTGGTTGAAATCGAATTACTCTCAAATGAAGTTACTCTTATGATAGTCAAAGGAAATCAACTTACCTCTAAGGCGGCTGCTGTTGACGCATCGTGGTCGTTTTCTACTGTTTCTATCTGCTTGAAAATTTCGCTGCTAATTCCCGATACCTGCAAAAAAAACAATCACAATGCTTGTGTTTTGGCATAGTAGCTCTCTGCACATTTCTCTCTATAACAAGCTACCTTCACTGTGGAGAAATAAAAACACCTCTAGTTTGAACAAGTCCCAACTCTAAGTTCCATTTGCTTGGTTGATAAATTTATCAACTTACCAATCCTTTAACTTTTTTAAAACACACTCATGAAGAAATTACTTCTCGAAAGATCTTTCTTTGTTAGTTAAACTTCATATTTTCACCAATACCTGAGCTTTCTGATTTTCTTCTACTTTCTCCTACATTCTTTGTTATTAATTTTGTAACCACTCTAATGGAAAATCAATTGTGATCATTCTTTAAGCTAGTGACGCCAATTTCTATATCTCAACATGTTTGCAATGCATTTCACATCTATTTCTCAGGTATATAAAATCTGACTAGTCAGTCATTTTAATAATGTACCTTCGTTACTTTGACTAGCTAGGCTGAACTGATAACTGTAGCGTCCTCAAGGAGTTCTCTATAGATCCGACAGATGGCCTTATCGTAAGGGGAGATATCATCGCATTTACTCAAACTCATTACTATTTCATTTTTTTTAGTTGTCTTGAATGGACTCCGACACTCCCGAGTTGCATTTTTACTGATATCCAATATACATACTTGCCTATTTTGAGCTGGCTGTAATTTATGTTACAATTATTTCTCAATTATTTACTTCTATGTAATTTGTTGAAAAGATCTACTAAAAATGTACATAACGCAGTTATAAATAATCTCATATCCATTTCAATGTCCTTGCCAATGACTATGCCTATCACTATTTCCATGTCAATGTCAATGTTCATGGTCATGTTCATGTCTATTTCTATGCCCATGTCCATGGTCTTGGTCTATGTGCATGCCCATGGTCTATGTCCATGTTCATATTCATGTCTGGGTCTAATAATATGTCCATCTCTATGTTTATGTATATGTCTGCTTCTATGTCTGTGTCTGTGCCTGTATCTATATCTATGTCTATATCTATGTCTCTGTCAAGTAGATTGTGACAAAGAATTCTATTCAATTCCATCAAAGAACTCTGCATGTCAACCAAAATGCTTTGTCGTTTTGCAAAGGTTATCTTTATGGTGAAAAATCAACAATAAACTGTATTAATGAGTTTTTTCTTATCTTTTCAACAGATTGTCGTGGCGACCATTGCTTTTCTTAGATCTCTAGATCGCGTTTTTTTAAAAATAGGTTTCCAATAGGCTATAAAAAACATGTTTCTCTTTCTTTTTCATGGGTTTCTTTCCATCGGTTTGATAGATCTGAAGATCTAAAGAATTGGCACCGGGCGGCGCCCTTACAATTCAGCTTTACGTGGTTACAGTCATAATCACGCCGAATTCATGAAACAATATTACAAAACTTCCTCTACAACAAATAGAAATGATCAAAGTTATGATAGAAACGAACTCAACAAACTAAAACTACATTCAGACTCGGAATAATAAGTACAGACATAACTCACTCGTTAACGATTAAACTTGTATCGCACGAAATTAGAAAACACACTGCCATCTGGCCGCTGCGACTAACTCGTTAATTAACGATTTGCAACGTTATCCTACCGGTAAACCGCAACAAATACACTTATTCCATAATTAAATTCCACTAATGGAAGTTAGAGAACGAGAGTTAGTGCCCCTCGCAAAAACAGGAATTTCCCGTGGCGAGCGCCGAAGAAAACGGCCTTGATTTTTTGTCTAGTATTCCTGAGATTTATCTGTTCCAAGGCCACTGAGCCTTTGAGGTCACTGAATTCCACAAAAACACAATTGAGTGTCTTAGATGGAGTCATTCTTGTCATTTCTAAAACCAAGAATGATAGTAGGTACCCCAGAATAGAGGTAGAAGATCCTCCTATATGGATAACATCAAACTTTATTTCCCAGAAAAAAGTATCCTCATTGAGGAGGTATGCACTTACTATCGGCATGAAATATGCAGAGATCATTTAAAAAATGAGACGATGAGAGAATATCAAGGTGACGTCCACCTAGAGAACAGAAACATCCATTACTGTTGACGTTGGGTTAAACGCTCTCATAGTATTAGCCCAAAATCAGACCTTGTCATCGAAACTATTGAAGAAGAACATATGTTTGATATCCCAATCTTCTACAGAAAGGAAGTAAACTCGGGAAAAGGTGAACCAACACTTAAAAGCCGAAAACACGATTCTGGATGGAATCTACAAAGTTCTGATCTGTTTTTGTAGTCTAAGACTTAGAAAAACCTGGAATACTCCACTTTTGCTGCTACACTTCGAATGAAAAATACTCTTCCCAGACCACTCTGTCCAAGTTCTCACTAAGACTGTGTCAATTTTTGAAGGAATTATTTAACAGAAAAATATCAAAGAAAATGGTACAGGGCTCTTACACAACTGTGTTATAAATGAGGAAGACAGAATGATACCAGACTAAGAAACAGCAGAGGAGGGAGTATGGTTATCACAACTGAGTCTACAAACTTAGTTCCATGAAAAACCTGATTTATATTCAACAGATGATGAGAGAGCCAAGAGAAGAACAATGATTCAAATAAACCAGATATGATTCCAAGTATTCAATAGAGGTGCATTTGTCAGATGATGCGGTAGTCAGAAGAAAGTCTAAATTCTTCTGCCTCGGTATGATCAATAGAGAAACTGGTGGATTCAACTTCAGTAATTATCTCCAAAGTGGGCACAGATGTTGGCGCAATGGCGAAGTTTAGACTTTTCCTCAACAAGGATTCTTCTATGTCTGTGGTGGCTTCATAGTTCCTTGTTTTTGGTCTGCATTTTTGCATTGTTTCCTAACTAACTTTCCCCACTTCCTGTTGTAGGTATTCTCCATGTCTTCGCGGATCTTCAATCACGTCTTTTCATTCTTGGCAAAGATTGGTCCATGATCCTCTTTCAAGTTCTCTCTTCTTATTCCTTCAAATCGCTCTGCATCAAAGTTGACCTCTTTCAATTGTGATAATTAATTTGAGACCTTATCAGTGCTCGGCTGGCGCGTTCCAATATGCGTTTGGATCTCTCTCCTGGGATTGGCGATCTCAGCAGAAAACCTTTGGGAATGTTGTTGTCTCTCTAGCTCTGCACAAAAAACTGAGGTCAGTTTCTTTCTTCATTTGCCTTAAATGGCAAAACAGACAACCAGACTCAGTGCCACTATTTTTCGGGTTGAAGGCCGTCGATTTCTGGAATTTCTTGCTGACGTTTCGCTGGCGCGAGTGGCTAGCTTATTCAGAAGTTTATACAGCCTCAGTTTTTCTCCGATGACTAGATATTACGGCTACGTATAGCATTTTTATGTTGACTCCGTTAGTTAGGTGTGCTAATACCTGAACCTGAATTAGATAAATTGTCAATAACATGCGCCGACCCTTTTCTACCTGCTGTCATGCTGTTTGCTATTCTTGAGCCATATTCGGTTGAGGTTTACAGCTTCTTTTTTCTTGTTGAAATTATCCGTGGGTTTGCCTCCCGTACCAGACAGCTATGGTACTCCTGGTTGGGGGCAATGAGTTTCGAGTTTTCAAAAAGATTCCTGTGTTTTCCCTCACTGAGTGCGTCTTCCGCCACAGCCGACTTGTCCGTTCGGTCTAGTCTGTAGTTTCTCCCATGCTCCTTCAGCCGTGTTCCCATGGATCTTTTGGTGGTTCCGATGTATACCTTCTCACAAGGGCACGGTATGCTATAAACCCCTGCTGCTGATAGTAGGTCTCTTTTGTCTTGAGCCGACCGAAGACTTCGTTATATCTTCTTGGTAGCTTCGAAAACCGTTTCAATTTTGTGTTTTCCCAAGAATTTTCTAATTATGTCTGTGACCCTAGAGATATATGGCAGATACACACGTGAAACCATATAAGCCTTCACCTCGTTTCATGGCTTTGTTGATATCGGGGACACTGTATCCATTCGATCTCAAGGTCACTTGAAGACGTTCCAGTTTTTCTTCTTGATGCTCTGGCTCACGTATTCTTCCAGCCCGTCCAGTTAGAGTACAGATGACAGCCTTTTTAGAATAGAATGGTGGTTTGATAGGGCGTGCAGGTATCTATCCGTATGAGTGGGTTTTTGGTAAACTTGATCCTGGGGTGCTGGGCGTTCTGTGGTCTAGGAAAAGGTTCAGAACGTTCCTTCCGTGTTTCCAGATGACGAAGGTGTCATCCACGTAACGTAGCTACGTGTCGATGTACTAGTTACTTTTTATTCATACCAAGAATATAATCAATATTTTGTTCGATGCAGAGTAAGGGTTTCCATGGACATTTAAGTAACGAGTGTTTAGGTAACACTTTTGGAGATTTTGGATGCAGGAATGGAAAATTTCAATTTTTTTCAATTACCAGTTTTGGTTCACAAAACAAACGAACCAATTGAGTAATTCCCCTTCAATTTTTCACGGAACGATTTTCAAAAATGTGTTGCAGATGAAGTGGTTAGATAATATAGAGAAGAGAGCATGTAGGATGCTCTTTATTTCTTTTCCAGACTGCTGGAGATCATGAAAAGTATATACTAACCTTCCTGAAATCCCCCTGTATAACCATCGGCGGCGGATGGGTGTTCCTCGAGTTGGGCGCCGGAGGGGCTCGCAAGGGAGACGCCGTGAGATCCAAAGCCTCTCGCCCATTATCCTGAAACAAAATCGAAGCGTTATGAACGAAACGTGTCTGATGAAGACAGAGAAAAATATCAAATCAATACAAAAACTGAGAAGAACACTAAATTAAGTGAAGCATCTTGGGAAATTGTTTTGAAAAACTCATGTATTCTCACAGGGTATGCCAAAGGTTCTGGAACGGTGAAATAATTGTTGTATGTAGATCATTTTTTGTTATTTGTTATCTATATACGATAATAAAAGAATAATTCATTGGTTATAATGCCAAGTTTTTGGTACTTCCGGTTCAGGCGGAAATGCCATCGATAATAATTTTATATTATTAGAAATGCATTTCTCAATAACATGCTGAAAATAAAGAGATCATTTGTTTGAAATTACATACGTGAAACAACTCGTATTTTTGAACACTATGATTTCATTGTTCAAATACATCGTCCCCTGGCATGAGGCCGCAGAACCGGCACCAGAGTCACCCGACCTACTTGACACGCCTACATACATTAACTATACGTCGCGTTTTCTTTTCGATTTCAATGAAGTTGCTACTGATCAGAACGTTTTGATACGAATTGAAAATGTCTCATTAATCTTAACAACTTTTGATTAAGATTTTGAGATTTCTGAATATCATATATAAATTGTTGGTATTCAAGATGAATTTTGAATTGAAAGATTCTTGTCTTATTTTTGTGAGTTTATGTAAATCAGTGAAGTGTGGCAATTCATTTTTCATTAGTCTCTTGTAACTGTTCATTGTATTGGTGAGTTTCATTTGATTTACACACTAATGATAGACTGAGGGTCTAGTCACTGTCATAATGGTAATATCAACTCAAACCTATGAATATTTTCATCATTTATTATATTCGAAGAAAATAATCAAAGTGAAATGGTTCTTCGAAGTTGAATTGAATTCTTCATATATCAAATGTTCTGAAAATATCTGGAAAACGAATATTTTATTTCTCTAGTTGGATTTTCTATTCAATTGAAAGATTGTAAAAGTTCAAATCTCGAACTGGATTCCCGCAATTACGTTTCCATTGTAATCCCTGCCTCTCTTCACTCTGCTTATACTCAAAAATCCTTTTCCGTATCATCATTTCACGTCAGTTCCATCTCATAGAGGTCTATAAACCGTTTCAGTTTGGTAAGGAGTTTTCCTTCAGAAAAGATAAAAATAAAATTCCTTATCCTTCGAGGGGATAACAAAAACCCATCTCTACTATGGTTTCCCGACTGTTTCGTGTCTGATAGGATTAGCGATATAAAAAAACAATAAAGTAACAGAGGGATTTCAGTTGATCTCCAAAAGACTATAATTGAAGAAAGGATTTGAAAACTATCAATGAAATGTAACGTAGAGAATAGCATTTTAAAAAACAGAAAGTTCAATACCGAGTGTCTCAATGTTGTGAATTTTGCTATTTATCAACCAAATGATTCCAACACTTTTAAAATATTTCTCTTGACGTCTATTGAAATAAAAATTGTGAAGTTTCTAATCGAGGTGACATTGAAGAACGAATCTGAATTGCGAAAATTTCACAATCAGTAAAATTCCTGAGATGAAGGAGAAAGTTCTATTCATTTAAACCGAGAAAGAAAATAACTACATTTGAAACTCTTCATGAAGACAAACTCTTTCGAAATAACTACTTCCACACGAATATTGATTTACACAAGAGGGTAAAGTCATTTCAAAACAACTAGTTGTATACGAACATAGAATTACACGACAATCACTCATATGAATTGAAATGAGTGATTCTCAGCTTGTACTACAAACAATCGTTATCACTGCCTGTAAATAAAAAAAATTATTTGACACCCAAGAAGTTTATTAATTACTAAAAAGAATTGACTTGTTCCATTCCTCATTTTTTCCATTCTCCTAATTGATAAAAACACCATTCCTACTTGTTCCGAAATCGGTTCATAAAATCATCTTCGCTGAGAGTAATATTAACACGAAATTGTCATTTCTCATATAAAGACGTCAACGTGTAACCTGGTGTGGAAAATTTTCTCATATCCTGAGTACCCATAAAGTAGCAAGGATGCTCTTCGAGGACATTAAAGATCACCCTCATAAAACAAACTTTTCTCGACATTTTTATGGTAATCGATGTGAGACTTGGTAGAATGGATGTCCCATTTAATTATTATTCAGACAGGGAAGTCCAGAGTCTACGAGGGTACGTTTGGAGAATATTGCCCGAATATCTTTAGCTAACTAGGTTGAACATTGTTCGATTCATTAAATTACCAGCTACGGGTTGTGAGAATTTGATAAAGGAAACATACCGTATTCCAACTTGGTGAAACTAGCTATGTGATGGGAAAGTTGTAACACTAAATCATTCAGATGCCTTCAAATTACCATTTACAAGTTATGAAGAGTTCCCGATACATTTTGATCGTTCAAAGAAATATTGATACGTTCAGCACTTTAGATTTTGAAATAGGGTCTAAACAGCCAGTGAAATAATATCAATTTTGTAGAAAACATTGTTCTTTTATAAAGGATGCGATTCTGAGTTCCTTTTCATTTTAATTATGTATGACCTTACTCAAGATCAAAACATATTTGTTGAAGAAGAAATACATTGAAAAAAAGGCAGTTTGTCAGTTACTTCAGTCATTGCACACTTCTATTGCAGAAAACTATTATCATTATTATTGTTATTATTATAATTCAGTTATATGA
>WOGR01000048.1:0-36793 GCA_015342045.1 Leptinotarsa lineolata | reverse complement strand
GAAACCATATCATTGGTCCCTTTTTCATTGAGGGCAACTTGAATGGCGATAATTATTTGGCACTACTTCAAAATGATGTCATTCCAAGTTTAGCAAACTTATATCCTGATCCAGGAAACCCTCAAGTTCCAGTGAATACGATATGATTTCAGCAGGATGGAGCACCACCACATCACCAAGTTAATGTCCGGCGATATCTCGATACATTTCCCAATCGGTGGATAGGAAGGCGCGGGTCGATTGAATGGCCAGCGCGATCACCTGATCTTTCATCATTATATTTCTTTTTATGGGGATATGTTAAGAGCAATATGTACAAAACTAAACCTTCAGATTTGAATGACTTAAAAGAACGAATAACGCTTGCGATTAGGTCGGTCACGCCTAATATGTTAAATAATGTCAGAAGAGAGTTTTATTTCAGATTAAGATGTTGCCAAGACGTTCGCGGTGGACATTTTGAACATCCACTTCGTTAGTTCTGTTTGGTATTCTACATTTCATTCGGTAACCACATGATTTTAATTTATTTCATTTTCAATTGTTGCAATAAACTTGAAAGCGAGAACATTTTTGAATAGAAAATGAAGAGACCTTTCAAACGATATGACACAAACCTATAATTCCTATTTAAAAAATTGGGGGTTGTACCTGTCATTCGGAGGGGGTTGAAAGTAGGGGTTGCACTTTTACGTTGAAGAATGTCAAATTATAGTTTTAATTTGAGGTGTTTCGGGATTTTTTTAAATATGTACAGTAACCGAAATAATGAATTTCTTCCATTTGGCTTTTACAGGCTGTATTGAAAATGAATTTGGCTTTGGATGAATTCACTTCGCGAATCATTCGTTCTGTGACATGTTCTGTGACACGTTTTGGAAACCATGATTCGAAATAACTATTACTTTTCTCATCTTTTAGAATAAGTTGGGTTATTGAAACTGAATGTGTATTGGTGATTTTCCGAACATTTATAGAAATTGGTTACAAGAAAAAAGGGTACTTCTTTACCACAGGCTGAGTGTTCATGGTCAATCAATAACATATTCAGCGCTCAAAGTCAGAATGTGATGTTACTAAAGGTCGTTCAGAGTCAAAGCAAAAAGTCTACAAGCCACCTCTTCCAGGCAGTTGAAGATTGATCAAGGTCGAATTCTTCAAACTTCAAAAAGCCACGTGACATGGAGTGTGAATCAAGGTCGTTCAAGGTCAAACCAGTCTGTCAACTTCGTCTGCGTCGTGTGACGTAGGTGAAGTACGTTCAAGGTCAAAGTCATCTTGGCTACGTTATGTGGCATATGTTCAAAACATCAGGGTAGCCGCGAAACTGGCTCGAGTTAATTCGAGGTCAAAGTCACCGTGTCGAAAATATAGGGAGTCGGCTGACGTAGGTCAAAGTCGTTTGAGGTCAAACTCAAAACACTCCTTGAATGTCACCATGACTATGTCGTGCTACATATGTAAAGGTCGTTTCAAGGTTAAAAGTGGGGGGAGAGGATCCGACATCGGTTTAAACCAAGTACTCATGACATTGTAATTGTTGAAACGTATTCGACATCATGGCCCATCTTCACATACTGATAAAATATATTGCTTACGTTCAAATAAAACATATCTGTGATCAGATATGGCATTGTTTCAGTATGATCGGTTACATAGGTTTTCCACCTGAAGTAAGTTAAAGCTTTTCGAAAGTGAAGTCAGAGTACTACCTAACTATAAACAAGAACGTCACTCAAATTATCAGAGGCATCTATATTTAAATATTCTGTTAGGTTTATATCTATTCCAGATGAATGAATAAAATATAAAATCTACTCATAAAGCACAAAGCAACTGTTCACAAAACAAGTTCAAATTTACATGCGGGGCTCTGTAACGAGCTAATAAAAGAATGGGTGAGACTATATAGTTTCTTAACCGCAATGCAATATTTTTTAACGCAAGATTTTTCTAGTTCAATGTCAGAACAGTTTAACTGGTTAAGAGTAAACACTACTCCACTTCCGCGAGAATTTAGCTATAAGAGTACCTACCTATTGAATTATGTGTTTGGAATCCGCATCACAGGTAGTCATGTCAGTTTCAGAAAAAAATATCCTTTTATTTTAGCCACCGGAAGATATCGAAAATTTTATATACCTGAAAGTTCTGAAAAAAAGGTTATAAAAGTAAAACCAGGTGTGGTACCTATCTTTTTCGAAAAATTTAGAAATACATAATCATTGTTTCAAATTCTTGTGCGAACATAGTTTCTTCTAATAAAACAAAAATCTATATTCCATTTACAGGTGTATTGGAAACATTAATGTATTAATATATTCAGCCACTAATTCGGTTAAAGTAATGTTTTACCACTTAAAGCTTGTAGACAATGTTGCTTCTAAATTTTTTCGCTAGAATTTATTTTAGCAAAACTCGGGTAAAATTTTTATGTGGTAAACAAAATTTAATTATTATAGGAACGATACGTTTGTAATCTATAGAAAGTGATCGACGTAAGCAATGAAGATATTTTCTTTACTAACTTTAATAAAACAGTTTTTCATCCCTTTTTCATTAATTTTGTTCATTTTGTTGTTTCACTGGCCGTGATTGATAGTTTATAACAAGTAAAAATACTCCAAGTTAATAGGCTTATATTGAATATAACTGGCAAATGAACTACAATTTGATTCATCTGGAGTAAATTGAATATATTGAAACTTTCTTCATTCACCGGAGCAAAATTACTGTCTCTCGGCGCTGACTAAGTCTTAGTCCTGATGATGCTTACTTGGTTAGCGAAACGCGTGTCGAGAGACAATAGTTTTATTCTGATGAGGGAAAAAGTGTTTTCAATAGATAATTTCTGAAGTCCAACTTCAAATGTGAACGAGAACTCACCCATCAGTTAGGTAGTTTATTGTTGAGTGACTTCATTCCATTTAATAATTGAATTAATTTAAATTTCATTTAACAATCTAGTGCCACAATTTTACTCGTAAAGTTTCGAAAAATGAATCTTTTATTCAGAACGATCGAGACAGGATATATTTCAAAAAGAGTGTTGCACAGATCATGCATTATCTAGCAAACTTCAGATAAGCAAATGAATTTGCGTACCTGAATTTAAACAAAACTTATAATTATATTTCATATTATTCACAATATAATAAAAAAACATAGGAATAATTCGAAAATTTTGCTCAACAGTTGAATCGTGACACATGTTTCACTGTACGATAGCTTCTTTAGGTGTGTTCAATACTAACTGTGCCAGTTAGTACCAACTGTAACAATTAGTAAAATAGTTATATTCCAACTGTAACAGTTAGTAGTGAATATGCCTGAAGAAGCTTCTGCATAGTGAAACATGTGTCGAGGTTTCATAAACTGTTAAGTAAAAATCTCACAATAAAATGTTATTTTCATCAAGTATTGGCCAGTTCCATCATGCAATTGTTTCGTGCATTTGGTAAAAAAATAAGATGATTAATTCTATAACGGAATAAAATACTTATTTTCTCCATACGGTTTTTAATTGACGACTATTGAATTTAATATAACTTTGTACTTGATTGATACCTACTAATTCAAATAAATAGTTTGTACCAGACTGACAAAAACACCTTTCCAACGTAATACGTAGGACTAGTAGAATAAAATTACCTTGAAATAATATATCTTTGTCACTAAAATGATCTCTTCCAAAACCGTTTCAAAAAATTGTTGACATTTCCTAGGAAACATTATAACTTATACGAGCTGGCAACACTGCTGTGCAGGCTTAGTGCGCATATGGCAATCAATAGCCTTGCCGGGGAACTTGTTCTCCTCTCTTCCAGTTCCTTCTTCGGATATTCCATGTTGGAGATCAGGAGAGAAAATTCTAATAAAGATAGCGTTACAAAAATGAATAGGTTGAATCCTCGTCTTGATGCGAAGGTACGCTACCAAAACCATCATATGGAATTTCAAATAAAAATATTATTTTGAACTTAATGTGCCATGACACCTGACTTCAAAAATGTATGTTATGGTTCTGTGGTACTACATTTTTTCAAAACATAACGGTACATTAACTATGTCAGGTTGTGTTAAATGTTCTAAGGTCGATTTTCGACTGGTGCTAAAATGAACACTTACTCTTAATCCGTTTATTTCAAATATATGTTGAAGTTGAAAGAGCATATAAAATATTCATTCAACAGTTTAGAATTAGTTGAGATTTTTTATCAAATACATTTGGGACGATTACAGAATGCACGTGCGTCAACAAAATACGCGATAAATCACATACTTTTTATATCACTTAGGAGAAATACGTACAAAATGACATATGTACAAAATAACATAGGCGGGTTATTTTGAATTTGAAGGACTTCAATACGAAACTGACAGTGACACCACGTGGCCATAACGGCACTCTATAATCTGTCAAATTTTGAACGCATCAATTTCATTCGTCTTGGTGTCATGGCCGATAACAAATAGTCACACGTTACGTGTTTTTTCATACTGACAAAGTTTTTGTTCCAATGGTAGGTTTTTTGTAATTTTATCTGTTTATGTAACATTTGTTTCATTTCTTAAACAATTATCTTCAAATTGAATAACTTATTTTTAGAAAAGGAGCTCTTTGTTTATTTATTTACAAATTTTATTGTTTTAAAACGCTCGTCGTACAAAACGACATGCATAGGTATGTCATTTTGTCCATAACTTTTGTGTTATATATAGGTAGGTATTTATTTTTTTCGGATACCAAAATGCCACGCGATTATAAACGAACGACTCAACCGCAATCTTGGAGTACGGAGTCAATGAAGAAAGCCATTGAGGCAGTTCGAAATAAGAATATGGGTTGGTTATTGGCTTCAAAAACACTTGGAGTCAAATTCAAAAGGCCTTAGTTGTTGGAAAGCTACCTTTCCACTTGATGTGGAAAGGCAATCAGTTGAGCATATAAAATTCCTTGAAATTCGTTTGTTCGGATTGACACGAGCATCGGTACAAGAATTAACTTTTAAGATAGCTGAGAAAAACGGTTTCGCTTATGAATTTAATATCCAAAAGTAAAAGGCAGGTCAAGACTGGATGGATGGATTTCTAAGACGTAATAAAGATATATCTTTGTGCAAACCAGAAGCCACTTCAGCAGCTCGCGCTCAAGGTTTTAATCGGCCGCAAGTCCAAAAGTTTTATTAGTTGTATGGAAGCTTACTAGAATCTGATGGCTATAGACCGCACCGTATGTATAATGCTGATGAATATCTACAGTACAAAAACCTGAAAAGATTTTAGCTACCACGTGAAGGAAACAAGTCAGAGTTATAACTAGTGCAGAATGTGGAGCAAACACCACTCTTTGTTGTGTTAATGCTATTTGAACTTTCATACCGCCAATGATGATATTTCCTAGAAAAAATATGAAAAACGAACTTATAGATGGAGCACTTTAGGTGTAGCTCAACAATAAGGCTGGATGACAACCGAAATAATCATGAAATGAATAAAGCATTTCCAAAGTTTTGTGAAAGCAAATATTGACGAAGTAATTCTAATTGTCTATGGATAAAGGCATTGAAACTTTGGAATATGCAAAAGAAAACGGTATTCATGTTATTTGTCTGCCTCCACATTGCACTCATCGTATTCAACCTCTTGAAGTCTCCTTTTTTGGGCCTTTGAAGACTTACTATAACCAAGAAATTGCTAAATGGCTGAAGGCACATCCTGTTGTTACGCATCTTCAGATCGCCGGCTTGTTCAACGAAGCATATGGCAAGGCAGCTATGGTGCAAGATGCTTGTAACGGATTTAAAAGCACTGGCATCTAGCCGTTGAACCCTGATATATTTTCGAGTTATATATACAAGCCTGCTGAAACCACAAACATACTACTGGAAGAAAACTCCAATGAACAGCCTCCTCAACCTGCAACAGTAATGAGCTCTGTCGAGTCTGAACAGGTTTTGACACAACCTTCAGATATTTATCGGTTGAACACACTGATACCAGAATTTATATATATTTTTTATTTGACTGTATAATTCGATCAGCGAAATTTTCAATTAAGTATGAAAATCTTTTTTTATATTGCAACGTATTTTCTTATAAAATAAACCGACTCGATAACCGAATATAATAAACCCCTCACGCCTATGTACAAGGTTTTACCTTCAATGGGGATTCTCCCTCTTTATTTGACAATTAACTTATTATATTAATATCAATTCAATTGTGAATTTTGAATATTGAACAAATAAAGTTTTATTATTATTATTATTATTAAACAACAAATTCAGTTCCTGTGACAAATACATCTCAAGTTGCTGTGGCGGCTGTGTTACCTCTCGTTCAGCCATGGTCCCATGATATGATTTCTGAAGAAAATAATGCAGCCGAAATAACGGCACTTATCGACTCACAAACTGAAAATTCATCTCAGGTTCCAACAACAAGATCCGGTCTAGAAGTTGTTTTAACTACTGCTGCTACCAATAAACGTCCATCGTCGTCTGATTTTGCTGTCAGCTTGTGCGTGATGATGATGTGTTGAATTTTTTCAACATATAAACTTGTATATTTTCAGATATTGATGCAATGTGTGAAGAAATAACATAAAAAGTAAACAATCTTACTGGTTAGGTAATGCTGGTTGATTACAGCAAAATGGAATAAGATAAATGAACCAATTCTTAAGAATAGTCTAGTCTATATCTAAAGTATATGTTGGACTCTATCTTATAGATAAAAACGTCATTATATAGAATAAAAACGACACTACGAAAATGTAATTGTAGAATATAAAATAAAATAATAATATAAAATATTGGAAAAGTTAATTGGAAATAAAATTTACATATCACATAATATGAAATTATGATTAAGGATAATTGTAAACGTAGATAAGCACTTTGAAAAAAAATGTTTTCATAGAATGATTATTACAGGTACTGATGGATTTAATGAAAATAACGCAAAATCGTAACATGGAGTATACACTATTAGTGACTTTCAAAAATAAAAACAATTGTTCAATAAAATTTTCTGATTGACTCGGCCGTTATTTGATGAAGATCCCTAGTAATTTCACAAGCGATTAGATTTTCATAAACTTCATTTTCAAAAATATCACGACATGTTACGCTATCACAGTAGCTTTTTCGTAGTGAATAACACACTAAAGGTTAATTCTTTACTCTAATTTTCATCTATCCCACGTAATCACCACTGAAAACTACCTACTCAGGTACTTACTCGATCATAATTAGGTACCTAGAGCATCTACTCAACTTTCATATACCTAAGGTACATCCTGAATTATGGTTACCTAGAACCTAAAGCATATGATATCAATTCTACATCAATAATAATATGTCTACGAAGACTAGGATAGCACCGGTTTCTAAGAAAACAAGTTCGGTAATTGTGATCTATTTAAATCCAGTTGGTCATTCAATAAACTGTTTGAATTTTCAAGTTCAGTAATTTCCATTGCTTCCAAATGATTTGGTTTTAAAACTTTCATTTTCTATGTGTGAAATTTCGAAATCTCCCTTAGGGATATGATTTTCTTCTAAAAGATGATTTAAATATGTTGAATTTGTTTTCTTATGTAAATAAGATGTTTTCGGCAGATCTTGCGTTTCATCGATGTACGGATGTTGGTCGATCGTTTACTGGACCAGTGGACTCAAATTTATCCACCACATTACGAATAGTCCTCTTGGTAGGATGATAATGGTGACTTTAAAATGGGCGGAGCGCGCGGTGCGTTGTCCGAACAACATACCCATTTTGATAAAACAATTATTATTGGCGCGTGTTGTTGAATATGCTATATCGATCCATGGTGATTTGGCAAAACAGACTGAATAAATGACTGGACTGTTACGAAGAAAACTCTTTGTTATGTGTTAAGCTTTCGGTATATTTCACACCTTCGTCAGGATGACTACAGTAATAAGATTACATATCTTGTGATTACATATCTTGTGCCGAAACGTCGTGATAATATCAAAGGTAGTGTAAAGTGGTACAAATCGAAGACAATAATCAGCACCCCCCTGGTGACGTCATTTGAAATGGAGATTAAAAATTGACTCTTCCTTTTGACGAACACAGCCGAATTTTCTTGTTCTGTCAAAAATAGGTTGTCAATTGTTTCTAATTTTCACCGTCATTGTTGATATTGGCGGTTGGCGTTGGTGTGCTATATAATTGTTGAAGGCTTTTTTCATTTTTGAGTAATCAAATGATAGTAAAAAATTAAGGATAACATCACGATGTCTGCAAGACTAAAACACATAGAAGTGGAAAACTTCAAATCTTATCGAGGCCGTAAAATAATCGGTCCTCTGAAACCCTTCAATGCTGTTATTGGTCCGAATGGATCAGGTATGATTTCAATGTTTTTTTATAATGAGATTCTTTAGGGTGAAAATATTTCAGGAAAGTCGAATTTCATGGATGCCATAAGTTTCGTTATGGGAGAAAAAACCCAAAGTTTGCGGGTGAAGAGGTTGAGTGATCTTATTCATGGAGCTGCCATCAGTAGACCTGTTTCAAGAAGGTAATTCCACTGTTATTGCTGCAATTGTAATATTTTGTCATCTTGTCTTGAACAAAATTTCAATTATGTTATCAGTAACCGACTTAAAGTGAATTTAAGCACACACTCAACAAGTAGCAACTCAATTGAAAAGTCACAATAAAGTAGTATGCAAGCGCTTGAGACTTCAGTTTTTTTTTTTCAAAAAAGAAATCTATATCAACTATTGCATTCGTATATACCTATTGTGCATTTTTATTTTCCACTCAAAACAAAATTTGAGAATTAACATGGAGAATGATCCGTAAAACGAAATATTTTATGGTAAATTTATGCACACTCAATTAGCAAGGAACAAGCTTTTAGATTTTAGTGAAAAAAGAAAATCTGTAATATCGACTATTGTATATCTATTATATATTTTTTAATAAAGCATCAATTTCCATTCCAGCAATTATAGAAACTGATTATTCAAGAAACGATAAACTAAACAGAATGCAGCCTATTATGTTTTGAAATTTGAAAAGTATTTGGTTAGGTTATCCCTCACATTTTACTGTCTGTGTTCGGAAATGGGCCAATCAGCGATTATTTGCGTACTAACCAATTTCTACTCGTTAATCTACTCAATAGTTGTTCATTTTTTTGCATGACCATGTCCATTTGAAAGTGAGGAGTTCAACTTTCAATTGATAAGTGTCACTTCATAATTGTTACCTACTTACTAATCGAGTCTGTATAAATTCACCATAACACTTAGTCGACAATGTTTTTGAATTTGAAAATTATTAGGTCAAGTTATCCTTCATTTCTTCTGTATGTGTTCTGAAATGACCCAATGGGAAATTGTTTGCAGACTAGTGAGAAACTTAGTACAATTAAAGCAGTGTTTCTCAAAGAGGGCGTCTTTACTGGGACGCCGTGGGCCACGGGTGAGTCTCAACGTTGAACAACTGGTAGAGTAGAATAAATATCAAATCAGAGGGTTCATGAATTTAGTTTTCAGACTATTCTATACTGCCATTATGCACTAGCGACTAGCACAAGGTTGCTAAATTGTTATAGTATAGTATTTACGTTCAGGGCGCCGTGATAACCTTCAAAAAACATAAGGGAGCCGTGAATTTGAAAAGTTTGAGAAACACTGAATTAAAGTATGAAAGTTAAAAGTTGGTTAATTTTTACTTGTCATTTGTTACTTAGTATTACATATTATACACAACATATATCTTGGAAAATGACCAGTTCCACTTACAATTTAAAATTGTCACTTCCTTATTGTTTAATACTTACTCATCGAGCGTGCACATTTATTTTTGCAGATCGTGATTGTTGCAACGGATTTTGTTGAAAGAACAGTAGACTGTATATTTGAATTGTGAACTTTGTCATGAAAATGAAATGAATTCTTTCAGACTTACCAATCTTGATATATTCTAAGCGTATTTCATTCCTCTTGAAACATGCAAAAAAAATGAAACCAAATTTTCAATTAACCTGAGAACAGTAGCAAATTTTTGTCATAGACGAATACACGACAGTGATTTGTAGTCAAAATTTGTCAGTCATTTCCACTCGAGAGGTTAACAACTCTTTCAGTTGGGTACCTCAAAATCCTCAGTATTTCAGTATTGTTACGATTATATTCAGTACCTGTTTCATTATTTCAATCTTGATAGAATATTTGTCGTGCTGGATTCGTTATTTCAATCAGCTCAAAATGTTATCAATACCAGACTCAGTTCTTTCATTACCATTTCATGCTTTGAATACAGTTTAAGTACACTCAGTTGGTAAATAATTATTTCAGTAAATGATTCAGTACTACTCATTACTGTCTGTTACAATTTCAGTTCTCCTATTGAACAAAAAATGTTAAGGTTTAGTTGTTAGAATTTAGTCAGATCATGTAAGGTATAAAAAAGGAAGTCATTGTCTTGTCTGGTTAGTTGTTTAGAGTGTTGAATCTATGGTATGAATTTGAATAGAGGATTGAGAGAGAAAGCTTGAACAACACCAAAACAGGAACCGATTTTCAAAAAAAAATAAGTTAGATTAGTTTAAATTGTATAGTATTGTAATTATTTATTTATTATCTTCCAGAAAAAAATACTGTTGATGTATGGTGGAAGACATCGTGTATATTTGTAATAAAATTGTTGTTTAATACAGGGTATACTTTTTCATAGGCCATGTGAAAAAGTTTATGACGATTTTTCCTGAACAAAGTGTTACACTGAAAATCTCTTGTGGCTGTCTTGTAGGGAAATTAATTTCCTGATATGTTTCCAAATGGGGACAGTTAATATTTAGATTTCATTCTTAGATATTCAGACTTGTACCGGTAAACATAATATCATTTTAACCAACTGTGTTCAATTTTCGATTAAGTTATTAACTGTAAATATGGCTGCTGATAACATGAAAATTCTCTTTCAATCATTTTTTCTGAGATCAAACCAACTCAAGGAGAGAATGAGATTAAATGAGACTGATATGGAGATCCAGGAGAGAGCATAAATTCACTATTCTTAAGTTAGCTGCGAGCTATTTCATTTTTGGCCATGAATAGACTCTTGGAGTATTCACTTCATTGCTAGACTTCTTTATTTGGAGAATTCAGTCATATTCGCGCGATAGGGGAAATCATACAGGAAGGGGAGAAAAGTTTTGGAAAAAGGGTAATCATTGCATATAATTTCACAAACACATTTAACTACTTGTAATTAATTATTTATGTACAAAAATACAATAGAAGGTGGTGACGGAACATAAACTGTCCACCTAAAATACTAAGGTATTTTATTTAAGGTAACTCGTCTAATGGTAAAAGAAATAATTTCACCACTGACCTTTTCGGTAATCCATGAGGGGTTTTTAATGTTACTACCGACATCACACCATCGGTACCGGAATGAGCAGTGAATAAACGGCCAAGTTGCCAATGAGGTGGAGGAAGTGAATCATTTTTTGTTAACACAAATGACCCTATTTTTATATTAACAGAAGACTCTGTCGACTCTATTTGCGCATAAAGTGTAAAGGTACTCTCTACTCCAGCGAGACAAGAAGTCTCGTTGAAGATGCTGTACTAATTGCCAACGAGTTAATCTATTTAGTTTCAAGTGGGAAAGGTCTTCATCAAAAAGTGAATTCAGGGGCTCAGGCTGCTAAGTAAGGTCATTGGTGCCTGAGCTGGAGTCGGTCTCGAATTTAGTACTGATTCCACTTGAACTCTACTTGTATGATTGTATTCCAGCCTCCCATAATCATCCAAAATGATGACTGGAAGGGAGAATGAATTTTCAATCAATGAGTTCTCTCTGACAAGTATCATGCCTATATTTGAATATACAGGATGCTTCCACAATGTTAGTGCTATTGTCACTGGAAATATTAGTAACACGACCACGTCGTGAAATGAAACGTCGCAGAGTTACCCAAAAAATGTGCGACGAAAAATCTGTTGTCTACTCTAAATGTAATGCTGGTGGCAAAACAAAGAGCAAATATATGATTTCAGTGATTTTGAACCACGGTGCCTACCAAGAGTTATTGTATAAACCCCCAAAATCTATGCCTACACAAGTGAATGGTTTGACTTGTGAAACCCGCAGAGAAGAAAGATTACCCATTGGAGTCTGAACGCGAGTAGGATTTTGTTTCCAACAAGTAAGACACTTCGAAATGATCTTACGAATGGCAAGTTTGACTGAGACTATCCAATTTCTTTGTAGCAGAAGAAAATTAAGAATTTGAAAGCTGTGGTTGAGATATTGTCAGTGCATATTTTCAATTATTAAGTCAGTAAGTCTGTGTTGGCTAGGCACTAATACAGAATGACGTTTATTGTAGCAGAGTTGAAACTGAATAAGTCGACCACCGTACCCTTAAGAGATATTAGTGTCAATGACTAAATTCAATCTTCGAAAAGCTTCATTTCATGATTTACCATCAGAAAGAAACGAAATTTCTAAGCTAAATACATACTTGTGTCTGAATATGTTTAATGAGTGAGAGGGTAGCTTGATGAGTTTCATTAAATGTGAGATGGTAAAAACTCCTTTGAGGATAAGCCCTTCGACAGTTTTTAATAAACCGATTAATATATCCTAGAATTCTTTGTTTGTGGAGAAACAAGAACAATTTTTCAATAAATTGGGGGCTCGATTTGTAAGAAATCAAAAAAGAAGGCCATGAGGTAGAGGGTTTGAGAAGCTTAGACGGTCCCGCCCACTCTAAAGAAAAGTTGATAAACTGAGATGGAAGTAATTTACGAGAAGCACAATCAGCAGTGTTATATTTCGAGGGTACATAGTGCCAAACATCTGGCGATAATTTTTCTTGGATACGACTAACGTGCTCACTTACAAATGTCTTCCATCTATGCGGAGATGAACGAATCCAACAAAGAGTTGTTAATGAGTCGCACCAAGCAAATATTTCATCTACAGAAATTTGCTTCTCGAATATATTCAAAACGAATGACAAGAGATCGAATAGTAAAGTCGCAGCACTTAATTCAAGTTTAGGAACAATAGATAACCGCCGCGTAGCCCTGTTCACTGGCATCGGAAAAACCATTAAGAGTACGTGATTTCACAAGGGATTGAAAAAGATAGCGAGAAATAGAGATTTCTGAAATGAAAGGTAGTTCTAAATAAATATGATATCGCACGAAGGGGTTTCATCACAACTAATTTCCAATGTCCAAAGACGCTGGGTCAAAATTTTAGCGAAGAGAGTGAGCATATTACGCTTGAAACTAGTCAGGTTTTGTGAGAGAATACTGAAAGAGAATGAATTTCGAGAGGAATTCCATTGTAAACCCAAGACTTTGACAAAAGAATTGTCAAAATTGAAAGACTTACAGTTGATTGCATATTCTGGAGAAACCAAGGCAGGATGATTGCTATTTCATTTGCGAAGCTCAAATCCTCTCCTTTTTAGCAAGGAAATGAGCTGATATTTCAAAACTTGAGCTTGTTGCATAGAATCACGGCATGTTATAATACCGTCCACGTAGGATGAGTTTTTATGGTAATGGCTGCCGAATATAAAGAGGGGCCACTTTAGAAGCAAATGAGTTCATACTAACAACTTGTATAAAGAGAGAAATGGTTTGGCTTTCACTATGCCAACCTGAACTTTTGCAACATTTTTTGCTTAAAATATTTATTTGTGAATCGCATCGGGTAATGTACGAATTTTTTCGTAAGAACCAGAAGCGTCGAGAACATCTATGAGGATATTTGGTAAAAGAACGGTTGTATTATTTGACTGGGAATGTTTTCTCCCAACAATATTAGTGAGACTTGAAGTCGATAATGATGATAATAATCTTTATTTCAGAGAGAAATTGAAAATTTTCTATAGAGATAGCATGTATCAAGTGAACTAATATCCATAGCGTACTTAAAATAATGATTATTTTTTTGAAAATTTTCAGTATCGAAAAACTGTTCCTACTGCCAAATTCGTGATCAGATATCACAAAATATAGGTTACACGAAAAACATTCTAGTGAAATATAACCTTATTTTCAGGCTCATAGTTGACCTTACCAAATATGTTATGCTGCAGAATCTGAGGTTCTAATATTAATTTTTAAAAAACATACAGTTGAAACATTTCGTAAAGAACTAATTTTTCAGTGCTTCTGTTGCTGCGGTGTTTTTGCTTGATGATGGAAAAGAAATTGCATTCCAACGTTCTGTACAAGGGTCTTCTTCTGAGTATAGAATCAATGGAAACGTAAGTATTTGGATGGTTTTTCACTTTATACTAATATTTTGTATGTTATAATGATAGTATGCTTTATTATCCATAAAATAGAGGTCTGAGTGGTAAAGCTATGTAAATTACCTATACAACTGCCATCAGAAAAACCATTGATTTCACATGGGGTTGAAAAAGATACCGAGGAATAGAGCAAGCGAGGAATACAAGCAACAATATACTTCAATCTTAATGAATCAAAATTTCGAACTTGGTCAGCTATTTGTCGTGGAGAATCAATTTATTTATGAAAACAAAGAAAAGTATCAATTTATAACAAAGTTGCCTACCATCAGTGAAAAACAGCAAAGATGCAGATTAAAATTTACCATCAGGAGGTAAAACTGAAAACTCTGGCGTAGAATAAATCCAAAAATAGGCACTTTTCCAATCACCAGAAATGAAATACTCTTCTCGACGTGCGTTTCACCAACCAAGTTGACATCTTCAGGAGATGAAGAAAATTGTTTTCTTCCGGGGACATCCAAGGATGGTAACTCGTTGATTTCAATTCCATATATAAACTTGATTTATAGTGATCTGTTATTAGGAGTGTTATTAAAGATTACTTTTCCACTGAGACCATTAACCCCTATAAAATGATTCAAATATTCAATATGTGATGGAATTGGCTGATATTTGATGAAAATCTATAACTATTCAAGTAACACTTTATTGTGAGATTTCCACTAGACAGTTTACAAAATTGCAACACGTATTCTGCTGTACAATATCTTTATCAAGTGTTTTCATACCCAGCATTTTCAGTATGAAAACGCTTGATAAAGCTATTGTTTAGCGAAGCATGTGTTGCGGTTTTGTAAATTGTCCAGTGGAAATATCATAATAAAAGTGTTACTTGAATAAATATTGGATAGTTTTTGGTCTAGAGACACTTGGAAACAAGGAAGATACAAGGTCTGTTGAAAAATAAGGTAGATATTCAAATTTTCCGGGCTGTGCACATTCAATAAGTAATTTTTTACCTTTTTTTATGTTACACTCGAACATATGTTCACAGTTTCAGCTGTTTCGCGTGTTCAGTTTGTTGTTGAGAGGCAGAAAAGTTGGAAGTGTTTCGCTTGTTCAGCAATGTCTGCTTTGGAAAAAAATGGATCAAAGAATTCGTTTCCTAAACAAACTTCGAAACATTTCAGTGACAAAATTATCTGAAATGAGAATTCATAAATATACAAAGGTTGCAACTCGTCCAAAAAAATATTTTTTCCAAAATATCAGTATTCGTTGACTATTCATATTTTATATATTCAGAAATTCTATTAGGACCAGGACCACCTCGTCTTCACCCGATGAAAACAATAGCTTATTGTCGAAAAAGATCGTATGCTGTTAAACAAGTGTCTTCTGGAGAGATTCACGGCATCATTATGCATATTAGTATAAAAGACGTTTCTGTCTTGCACCATCGAATGTCTTCACATTTCGTTCTAATAATGAAAGATGAAAAATTATAGAGAGGAATGATATGCTTTGGTTTATATTCAGGTCTTCATAACTGCCATTGTCTTCAATAAATTGTGTCCGCAACTGACAGATATATAAAATATGAATTAAAGTAAGTACATAACATGAATTCAGCACGATTCCAAACATATAGTCTGATTCAGAGGAAACAGAAATAATGGTAAGTACCACAGCCTTTCGGGCGATTCATATTTCGTTTTCCGAAACGAGTTATGCTGGTTTCGGGGTTTTGCCCCTCATCAGTGTAGGGTAAGTCTTATATGAATAGAGCATGCGAAATTCTTACATAACTGGAAAAATCTGTTACAATCATAGAATTTCAGTTGATTCAATTGCAATGAAGAATATGAATGCAAGTGATTTCTATCGCAATGAAGAATTAGACTTCAAACGAAATGTCATGCATTCAAATTGACCACCTACATACCGGTGTCGGTGTTGGGTTTTTTGAGGTGTTATTCAAACAAATTCTGAGGAGTTTATTCACCTGCATGACTGTCCATGGTTTCACTACCCAACTATTAAAAGTGCACCATCAGAAACCATTTGCCGTGTCCATTATTGAGTTTAGTAAGGAACTCGAGGGGTCTCGCCAAAATACCGGCAACGTGCGCACATGTTCCTAAAGTATTGGCACCGGTTTTACAAGTACGATAATATCCTAATATGGGCTCGTTTGGTTCATCAAGTTCTTCTCCATCATAATATTTGATCCACAGTTGATATTTTGGGGCATTTCTAAACCTCGAAAAAACCTGACTCTCATAAATCCAGATTCCTCTTCGAAAATATCAACCTGAAACTCCTCATTTTCTTCCATCTGTAATTTATCCTGTATATACGAAGGTGAAAGTTCAACCTGGTATATACCTACGGTTAAATCTCTTTGAAAATCTATTGTTATATATCATGCCTTAAAAAATAACGCCGGCCGCTACTGGTAGCCATAAACCAAATGTGACTTGGCTAAGAGTAAGAGCTCACTCAGTCCAAGTGACGCTTTGGGGTTCTTCGATATTCGCCAGCGTTCTAGATGTGACGAGAATACCGCTTCGATGGAATTCCAAAGAATTCTACCACCTTCGATTGCCAAATATAAGCGTCATCCACTCGCTTATCAATACAGTCAAGTTTGAGACAGTGCGGTACTCGGAGCGATCTAATAAGGCGATAGACATTCGAAAAATAGTTGAAGTTTTGGTTAAAGTGTTTTGTTATATTATTAGTGAAATAAAGTTGAATTTGATTATTGTTCAGTGGAGTCATAAGGCGAGGAAAGTTTTGAATCAGGTTTCCATTCATACTAACTCATTGGCCATTTCTCAGATGAAAGTTGTCCACTTCCACTCGAGCCTGGACATTTCGTAGCAATTCTTGTGCCAGCTGAGCATTTGCGCCTCTCATTGGGACTGGGGGTGGAAGCTGTTGATGAAGGCACCAGCGATTTGATATAGATCGTTGAGATTGTGGACGTGTGGCATTTCTATCGTTTTAACAAAAAACTTAAGCATACTTTTCAAATGTCCATTTCTTGCTTCAACTATCCATCTAGTTTTCGTCACTAATCGAGATTTATTTGCTTCCTCAGTGGAAAGCTGTTGTTGCTCTCGTGGAACAATCGCGGGCATTTTATATTGTATGTCAAGATAATTCATCTTGATAACCCAGATCCGCAACAAAAATGTCACCTTCATTAAACCATCCCCTCGTGTCTCTAAATTTCTTTCAAACTGATTCTCAAAAATTCTTTCGTCATTGTTGCGAGCGTCTGAGAAATAGGGACCTTGAATACTCAGTATATATCCATCCGGGGCTACAATCAACACTGGTTTCACCAGATGATGTCCTTTCGTATCGGCAGAAAGATTGGCGCAGTATCCTGAAATTACAACTTTTATTTATGGTGGCTTATGAACCGTCGATGTAAACGATGGCCTTCTGGTTGTCTGGGGTCAGGTTATGTAAAACATTGGCAAACTCACTCACATGCCTTGCCTTCTAATATATAATCGATGGCTGCAAAGCCAATATTCGATGAAACGAATCTTTGCATCAAAGACTGTCTTACTTTAGAAATTTGCTAGGCTGGTTGCTTGCCTGGAGGGATAATGTAATGTTACTTTCAAGAAATCATTCGACAGACCCTGGTGCAATTCACAGAGGAATGTCATGAGGTCTTTTTTCTTTATGTATCTATAACTATGTTCCTGTGGAACCATATCACAGAACATAAAAAGACTACGAAATTGTTCTTTGGTTTAAGGAGATATTGTCTGAAACTCATCATCACTGAAATTGTTCTCATCTTCATAGCTGGAGTGTTTACAAGCCACAAAACGAAGCCCTTGAAGGAAAATGGATAGTTGCTGTCCCTTTATCACATAAGGTCTATTTACAAACTGGATTCCTGGTAATAGAAATGGCAAAATTAAACCGTTATCATTGAGATGATGTATACAACCTTCACGTTATCCTGGATGAATATATTCCGATGGACGAAAACATTGGCCCTGCATTTATTGGATAGAGTTTGCTGATCAGCGGCAGCATTGCAGATGAAGCATGTATGGCTCGATGTTTGTGTCAAAACATTAAGTCTCATACAAGTTGAATCAATCGTATAGTCTATAGTCCCTTATTTTATTCATAATAGATCGATTACAGTTTAAACATTTTCTTGTTTCTTCTCTTATGATGAGAGAGGGACCACCTCGTGCATCCCGACTAGAAATAGCTATTTGACACTTTTCCAAATGTTCTTCTCCATGAAGAAAATGTGACATTCGAGCATGTATTGATCGGGTATCGCATAAAAAGCAATTTACTTGATTTTGATAGGCCATGATGACCTGGGAATATTCTAATATACCTACGATACAACTGAAGATAATGATTATCTCACTTTATCTAACTTCAAAGAGCAGAAAATAAAAGGAAACAGATAATTGATGACCAAAACATCAACCGATTCTCTAATTATTAGCAAATACTAACATTTCATCAACGTTCAACACATCGAAATATGTTTGCTATCAAAAACATTCATAACTGACAGCAATCAAATGACATTCCAGGGACTGCTCTATTTTGGATATGGAATAATACAGTTACTTGCACAGAAAAGTAATAGGTACAAGTCTTGGAAACAAAAACGTTGTTATTTTAGTACAGTAAATTGTGTTTTGTTAATCTGATTTTTTAAAATTACTTTTGGCTTTTTAAAAAACGTTAAAGAGGCACAAAAGAAATATGACAGTTATCAATTTAAGCAAGTCATGTTTACACTGTTGAAATTAAGTGTACTACTTTTCTATGCAAGCAACTGTACACGATTCAGGAATATATAAAACCAGGCGACCTAAACTTGAAACTAGTATATCAAAAGACAACTTTTGAAAACTGAAATAGTTCTGG
The DNA here is from genome assembly GCA_015342045.1 of Leptinotarsa lineolata. Taxonomy (NCBI): domain Eukaryota; kingdom Metazoa; phylum Arthropoda; class Insecta; order Coleoptera; family Chrysomelidae; genus Leptinotarsa; species Leptinotarsa lineolata. The sequence continues at coordinate 17,577 of WOGR01000048.1, read as the reverse complement.
GATTGCATGGAAATGTACGCACCTTCCACTTGGAAAACTCTACAGTACCTTGGCCGTGCTTGGCATGACACTTTACTGGCAGACTCATTCGAAGCAGAATCGGAACTTTTCCGAAAATTGTTTTCACCCTCTATTTTCCTGAAACATAAAATGAAAACGATGTTCCTTATAGAATTTGTATTATGTGAAACATGAATCGTATTCATATGTTCATGCATATGCCCGAAAATATATTTACAGAATGAGACTGAGTTGTAACCTTTTTATATTCATGAATTCTCACAGAATGAGACTGACTTGCAACCTTTATATTCGTGAATTCTCATTTCAGATAATTTTGTCATAGAAATGTCTCGAAATTTGTCTAAGAAACAATATTAATGATGGGAAACATCTATAGCCGCCCGTAAAACCGATTGCTGGTGTGACGACGTGCGCAAGCGACTGTGCGATTCTCTTTCCACTGGTTCGGCGTTACGCTATCTCTCTCGTCACACTGAGCTCGGATACCTATAGTGTATATAGATGTGTTCAGTACAGTATACTTAACCTGTGTTTTACTAAATAAATAATTTTCAAGAATAATTAAAAATAAAATATTTCTGGCAGTGATAATTTAGAAAGTGAAAATGAGCAGCCTCAAGCACATGGACTGAAAAGCCCCGGGCCTAAGAAAGAAAATGCGTTTTCTTTTTCAAAATGAGCTTTAATCATCAACGTAATCTCCATCAAGAACTATACAATAATTCCAGCGCCGCTCTAACATTTCAATACCACTTTTGTAGAACGAATTATTTTTGGCCTCAAAATAGGCCTCAGTTTCAGCAATAACCTCTTTATTCGAGCAAAATTTTTTACCGGTGAACATTTTTTTGAGGTTTGCGAACAGCCAGTAGTCGCTGGGAGCCTAATTTGGTGAGTACGGTGGATGTAGGAGCAGTTTATGTAGTTTTTCCATTGTTTTGATCGACTTGTGACACGGTGCAATGTCTTGAAACATTTTTTTTTCTTTGTCATAACGCTATACATACAGTGAGCATCATATGTAACGGATAAATTCATTTTCTATGTTATTAGCCATTTTCAAGAAAAACACTGAAACACGTCGATTTATGTATTCGAATAGGCACTCTGTGACATAAAAAAATCCTCCCCCCTAACCTTCCTCAACGTGACAGCCACCCACCCAATTTTTTTAAAATGAAAAAGGAGGTCAAATAAATCCTCATTTTGAAGGATATTCAATGTTCTGTACAGCCATATCTTCATTTTTTAAGTTCGTACATGCGTCAAAAAATACAAATGAAAATTCTGTTATCTAAATCATTTATTAAAGCGGTAGCAATCAATTTGCAACTATCGGAAGTCTTCAGATCAAATGTTCAAACTGACAGCCATTTGTTTCTTGACAACAATAAAGGCGTTGCTGGGTTCTAGTTTTGTCCCCACATCCTAGCATTATTAACACTTCTACTCATTGACATTCAGTCAAATGAGACATTGCTAGAACTTTTAGCCTATTGTCTGAAAGTAATACTGAACAAGAAACACAAACAACTGGAAAACTGTTTCTCTCCAGCAAGTTCACAGAAAACATACAATTTTTCACTCAACTGTCACGGCTGACAAACAACGGTTGGTAAAAATAAACAAAAAAATTGAAGGTGCATGGCATATTCTACAGCGGACGGATCCAATGGAATACCTACGTGATACCTTTCAACACTTCGAATTTTTTTTTCATTATGGCGCATGAATAAAAAAAATATATTGCTGAATAAACAAATGAATACCCTTCAAAATGAGGTATCACTTCATCCCCTTTTGCATAAAAAGAAAATTGGGGGGTGGCTGTCACGTTGAGGGGGTGAAGGAGGGGGATTTTTTATGTCACAGAGTGTCTTTTCGAATACATAAATCGACGTGTTTCAGGGTTTTTCTTGAAATGGCTAATAACGTAGAAAATGAATTTATGGTATTTTCCTTCTCAAGATAGTCGATGAATATTGCACCACGCACATCCCAAAATACCGAGGCCGTAATTAGAAGCATGTCGTGGCATACACTATCAAAAGCTTTTGATAAATCACAAAACACAGCAATGGTTAATATTCCTGTGTATTTTTTGCTATAGTATGAATAATGTCCGTTACTGCTTGAGTAGTTGAGTGTAACTTTCTGAAACCATAATGTCTTTCGTTTATATATTCTCCTACTTCAAGATAATCAACAAGCCTGCCTTTTAACACAATTTCGATAACTTTTGACAATACTGGGGTTATTGTAATAAACCTATAATTATTACAGTAGTTTTTCTCACCTTGTTTGTGGATGGGTGTAGAATTATTAGATGATGATTTTGAGAAAAGAGTAACATTTTGTGAATGGGCTCAGCAACGTGTGCTACAAGACAGATTTTGTAAATTATGTTTTATTATCCGATAAAGCAACATTTCATAAAAATGGGTTTTATGAATAGACCTAATTTCCATTATTATTGAATAGATAACCCCCATTTCTTTCGAGCCACCAGTCAAAGTGGTTCCCAAATGTATGGGGCGGCATAATTGGGAATATAATCGTTGAGCCATATTTCTTTGAGGGAAGAGTTAATGGCTTGATTTACTTCGATTTTTTTGAAAACCAGTTACCACAATTAAGTAATAATTTACCCATTCGAATCAAACGAAGAATGTGGTATTTACACGACGGAGCATCTATTCACCACACTGTTCTTATTGATAATTATTTAGACACTGCATTTCCCAGAAGAAGGATCGGTAGAAGAGGTCCTTTCAACTGGCCACCTCGCTCACCAGATTTAACAAAAATGTTTTTTTTTATGTAGGGCTACGTTAAAGATCAAGTTTATAGAACACCACCATCTGCAAAGGATGATATGAAGAATAGAATTTAGAACGTATTCCAAAATATTCCAGTCAGTATGTTGAGGCTAGTTAATGAAGAATTTAAGAAACGAAGTAGCCGGGTCAGTTCGAGCTGTTGTTATAAATTTCTAATATTTTTTTGTTATCGTTTCAGTTATTTACACTCATAAATTAACAAATAAAAGTGTTTTCCGTTTACCAGCTGTCGTCCCCTTATGAACAGGCAGCCCTCAGAAGTCGGAACTTGTGAGAGCCAAGGATTAACGAAGTCTTACGTTTTGAAGTGCGATTCCCAACACTTTCCTTCATAAAAAAGATTCTGCAGTTGCTGGGCTTTGAACCCACACCACCGGCAGATAGAATGCTTAAAAATCAATGCTTCTAACCACTCGGCTACCTGGTCCTAAATACTTCGCCGGAAACATGATTTTCAGACTTTGCCCAACCGATTTTCAGTTTTAAATTTTACATTGCAATTATGTTGAATTCCAGTAACAGTAACTAGGTGTCAAAATCCTTGCTGGCCTGTACGTAAATAGAAAGACAATTTCTGACAAATTGAAAATTGAATTGTAAATTTCTCAGAAACTTCAGAGACTATTTCATCCTATCCAAATTTTTAGGGCTGGAATAGTTCTAAAAAGTAGTGACATAACATACTAGGTGTTTCATTAAAAAATATCAAGTTTTTGATATTCGAAGTTTGTCAACTTAATGGCTCTGTATAAAATCTCCTGTTTGAGAAATGTAACTTTCAGTCCATACCAACATTTCAACTCACTTTTGGTGTTGCCTGTCTCAAATCATTCTGCTTAAATTTTATCCATAAATTTTTTATGATGGCATTTGAGGTGGTCTGTTTTTTCGAAGATTTTCTTTCTTTCAGCAATAACTTGACAACGCCAAAAAATTTTCAAAAAAAGAAATACCACCTTATGTAAAAAAATATTTTGCTCAGTTCAACGGTGAAAAAATTTACAGGGAGGTCCATTTGAAAAAATGGTGATTTGTATTGCCCCGCTTCAAAGTAACACTCTGTATATTACAAAATATTTTTAAAATAAGCAACAAAGTAAACCATATAACTTTTATCTGAAACATTTTATCATACTCCTCACTATTTATAGGCAAGATACTGTACTTCCTCGCACTAATGGGCCACCCTGTATATAGTTCCCATTATAATTTTCATGTTTTTCAGATTGTGGAAGGTAAGAATGCCCAAACTTGAACTCAATTGTGAGATTTATATAGTTTCAAACTGTTTGGTTAGTCATTTAAGTTTATAAGTAGGGGAACTCATGACAGAGACAATTGGTCGTACCGACTCAACAGACTTGTGAATTTTTGGTAGACCGAATACTTTAGGAGTTGTAGGGTTAGAAACCTGCAGACACCTATTCAAAGCAGGTGTGATCAAATTTTGATTTTTTTGTGTTTTCCACTTCTGAAACCATCTCAGGCAATGGGTTCCTTGGTGATTTATTATAGAGACCGTTCTCAATTAAATTATCAATTCTCTCGAAGTAATCTGACTTGTTTATTATCACAACCTTATTGACTTTGTCTGCTTCCAAAAGAAAACATTTTTCTCCTTCAAAATTTTGATCATCTTTTTTTCATTCTTTTGTACATTATCACTAGTCTTCTTCACAAGTTATTGGAAATTTGTTTCTTGCAAGCCTCACGACAAACCCTTTCAATGGCGGAAACAATTGGTCTGAGGACTTCGTTTAAACTCTTAATAACAGATCCCCAAATATCAAGTTCTCATATGAAATTGAAAACAACGAGGAGATACCATTAGTGATAAGAAGTAACCAGGGTTCAGAATTTGATGTCTACAGAAAGAATACCAGTACTTTTAGATATATTCCTAATAGCTCATACCATTCGCTACAACACAAAATGACAGGTCTAAACTTGTCCGTAGTCTTGTTACGTTCCCCCTAAGGTAAAGACAGGCACGATATTGAGAAAAATGTTATTAGGGACATAGCCGAAAGCAACAGGTATTCTCCAAATCTAGTAGATAAGTTAATTAATTCTGGAAAATCTTCGTAAATCTTTGACTTTTCAAATACTTCGATTCAAAGTTTATTTTCCTTCCATATGAAACAAGATACACTAACGGATTAGATCGTACATAGAGACCAGGTTTAGAGTTAGGAATTGGTTTTTTTTTCATTTCCAGAAGACGCTAACTTGATTGGTGAAACACGCGTCGGGACTACTGACTATTGAAATTCTGGTGATTGGGAAAGGTGTCTGTTTATGGGATTTATTCTACGCCAGAGGTATTATCGAGAGTTTCTGCTAATAACTCTTAACATGATTTTATCTACGTAGGAAATATGACAGCAAAAAGATCAATAGTTTTTTCATACCATCTAAACCAGTTTGGTTTATTTATTTGTACCATTTAATCTTGATGTTACACATGTTTTTTGGGAATATATATGTATTGTCCACCACGATCTGAAATACAGGGATATCAAAGACCTACAACGCACTCAGAGTCATGCAAATTAGTTGTATATAATATAGTCTATGGAACTAGAAGATATAGCATTCACCAAGAGGACCAAAACAGAGGGCCTTGGACCCCTCGAATATCTGGATGATAAATATATATGGGGGGAGGTCAAATATCTAGGAATGGTACTAGATCCCAAATTGACACTGATAAGAAAGGCGTAGGTAGCACTGATACTGGTCAGACGCATGTATGGAAATATATGGGGAATGAAACCAGACTTGATGGTTCATCTCCGCACCATGGCGATAAACCCATTATTGGTTTGGTAACCATAGATGAAACAAACGACCGTTATATACAAGTTTGGGAATAAAAGGAGCAATAAAAACCACTACGATAGCTGCATTGGATACATTTTTGATTCTTCCTTCTTTACTTAGGGAAAACAAGGGTGAGCCAATTAATACTGGAAAACTTACCAAGTTACATGGAAATGGGCAAAACAGAATATTTTAAAAATGTTGAGGAACGAACATCACACATGTTTTCGGACGACATGACAGTGAAACACATGTTTGACAGAAACTTCTTGGTTAAAGTTTCAAACCATGAAGAGTGGAGAATGAACAGGCATCTCGGGAACATGCGCGACAGAAACACCTGGTATACAGATGGGTCGAAAACCAAACATGGGGCGGCCACTGGAATTTTCTGTGCGGTGAAAAATATTTCTTTCAGTTGACAAATCGTGATCATCAGTCTTCCAAGCAAAGAACATAAATTTGAGGTTTCAAAGAGATGAGCGAATCAATATTCACAATCAGCAAGGCTGCACTTGGGGCAGTGATAACCCAAAACTGGCATTGAGACTAGGCTGGGAATGGCGTTTAGAACTGAGGAAACTATTGGATAGGAATAGATTGACTCTATATGGGTTGCCAAAACACTCGGGTATCACAGGCAACAAAAATTCTGATGAGTGTGGCAGATACCTGGTATGGAACCAGATTGCCAGTGAGTCTATAAGAAACATAAAGAGTTTTGGCAAAATGGATCTGATGTACACCGATTGGTTTTAATGATAGATTTACAAACGTGTTGTCGATAACTCGACGGAGCAACCGATGACTTGGCAAATGGTTAGATGCCAATTGATGTACCAACACTTGATTTTGAAAACTAGTCCATGTTTTAACACATTGTCACCTGCCGTAGCCTCGCTGCAGGAAGTTGTTTTCTAGTCTGGTGCGAAACTAACATTTTATTTTCAAATTATTTTTACAAAAAAATAACATATTCATTGTAGTTATATTTTCATGTGGTATTAATTTTTATTAGTTTTGGAAATAAGTGAACATTCCTATCACACTTTTATCTAACCACTATTAAAAATGAAGTGTGCATATCAGAGCGGCATTATTGGAGTTCATAATGTCGATTAGGCTTGCACGGATATTAAAGGCCTATACCTATAATGTATTTATAATGATTCTAATATGGATAGGTACAGAATTAGATATTAAAACTAAATTGTAATACTTACAAAATTCAATATTTTTTTAGGTTGTGTCCACCAATGAATATCTCTCAGAACTAGAAAAATTGAAGATAAATGTTAAAGCAAAAAACTTTTTGGTTTTTCAAGGTGCAGTTGAATCTGTTGCAATGAAAAATCCAAAAGAAATGACAGCCCTTTTTGAAGAAATCAGTGGGTTAGTAAATGTCTTAACTCATCACTAGAGTTTGTCACAATTAATATTAAACTTTTTTAAATTATAGATCTGGAGCACTGAAAGAAGAATATGGGAGGCTGCAGCAAGAGATGCAGAAAGCTCAAGAAGAAATAAATTTTGCCTATCAAAAGAAGAAAGGAATAAATGCCGAAAAAAAAGAAGCTAGGCTTGAAAAAGAGGAAGCAGATAAATATGCCAGGCTGAAGGATGATTTGGTAAGAAAAAATTGTGGATGTGTGTGTCAAACTTCCCAATTTAGTCAAGTGCTAACCAGAAGAATATTGATTTATATTTCTTACAGAATGACAAACTTGTTGAACACCAACTATTCAAACTATTCCATAATGAAAGAGAAATGAAAAACCTTGAACAAGACCTAAAATCTAAACAAAAGGAAGTTGATAAGATAGAGAAGAAAAAAGAAAAGCTTGAAGACACCCTAAAAGAGAAGAAGAAAGAGCACGGAAAGTACAATAGAGAACTTGCCAAAATAGAACAGGATATACGTGAGGTTGAGGTAAAGTGTTGATCGATACAAAATTGCATTAAATTTTAATCTATCTGAATACCAATGTTTTGTAACAAAATTAACCAATATGTATATTTTAAGGTGGAGATCTCCAAAAAGAAACCCCAGTTCATCAAAGCCAAGGAGAGAGTTACTCATATGCAAAAGAAACTAGATGGGGCAATAAAGACTCTTGAACAGGCCAGAAAAGCTCATGAAGCTCATATGAATGACATTAAAAAACTTGAAGATGAATTGGCTAGTGTTGAGGATAAGAAGAAAGATTATGAAGCAAAAATAGCTGGGGAGTCTCAGAGCCAAGGAAAAGATGTTCAATTAGAGGATGCTCAGGTAACTTATATTTAAATTTTTATGACAAAATTTAGGGTATTGACTTGATTGTGTTGAAACTGATGACCCATTCATCACCTGAAGACTATTGTGGATACTAACAATCGAAACGTCGTGAAGTAACGTAGCTTGAAATCGCTTAATTTTTAATTTCGTTTCTTTTTTGTTTTATTTGTTCAATTTTTTACTTGTATTTTATTTCACTTATTTTCAGCTATTCGTTTTGATTTTCAATTGTATTGGTTATTTCAGGGATTTCAAATCATTTTATATAATATTAGACAATGGAAGTCCGAACTGATGAAATTCATATCTGCTCTGATTACTCTTTATGTAGCTTACCTGAGGTCAAAATTAAAATATGGTCTCCATTCTACAATTGCAATAATACCCTTGGGATTCACACCTATCTGTGAAAACGTTTTCTCTATGGCTGTAGTGACTCCTAAAATTCCTATGCCAAATTTCAATAACAACAATGGGATTAACTTGTTTAAATTGGGACCTTTTACCAAACAACCATCTAAACATGAATTCAGAACCAAACTTATTGATCATATTACAGGTCGTGTTGAAAGTTTTGTCGGTTTTTATGAGTCTGCTTCAAACTGTAATATCTCATTGAATACTTATTCAATTCAATCGAAATAAGCACCATTTGAATCAGTGCACTTTTGCCAACGTAACACAAGTCGATTAATTCCGTTACCATAAAAATTGTGTGCTCGGGCTTCGATGAAGTCGACAAAAGCCATTTTTGCCTGGTCCTGATTGGCGAAGGTTCTACCAATGAGCAAGTTATCGAAGTGCTTGAATAGCTGGTAGTTTTTTGGAAAGAGGTCTAGGGAGTATGGTGGGTAAGGATCCATATTGATTATGTAGTTCCATTAGATAATAAGTATTCCTTTGTGTGTGGATGCAAAATCGAAATGAGCAGAAGTTGAAATAATCAATGAAGCGTCATCAAATTCAACTACAATTTATGTATTGAAGAGTATATTTGCTTCCTGTGATATAGAGCAACACCTTTGCTTTGTGACAAATCTCCAGAAGAATTATATTGACATAGGAATATGCGGATTCGATTAGATACTATTTTTCCCTATGATTCTCAACGTTCTCAAGTGGTTACTCCTCCGACACGCTGTTTTCAAGTGGGAGAGAGGGTCCAGATCAGAATCTTCATCAACAACAAAAATTTTTGGCATTTTCGAGAAGTTGAAAAGAAGCTTGGTAAACTTCATTATTCGATTATCCTCGATTCAGTAAGAAATATAAAAAGAGATATCAATCAACTACTATCAACTTTCGTTGCAAAATTACAGAAATGGTTATCATCCAGATCAAGTTATGGCTCGAGCACACTTCAAAAAGTCTATGGTAAAAGTCTGTGAATTAAAATTTTATATGTTGCAATTATAAGTTGCGAAGTCTTCCGAAAGAAAATACTCAGTATTATAGTGAGCGTTATATAGCAGAAGTTTTTTTACTCTTTTTCGAAACTGTGTAGCAGGTTAACTTTCTGATTGAAAGGGGAGGTGATTGAAATATTTTTTGCTGTTATTAAGAATCGAGTTTTTAATTTGTGCTATTGACGGGATAGGAAGAGGAATATTGAATATAAGACGAGTAGCATAACTTTGAGTTGAGTTTGAGATGTTATCTTTGTGCTTTTTATGCATTAAGCAGACTGTTTCTAAAATAAAGAGGCAGTAGACTGTTAAGATCAAGTCAACCGTTCAATATTCCTCCAAGAGCAGAAGATGGTCATTCAAAACCAAATGCCAAAAAGACCAAAGTACCTATAATAGCACCATCCTCCAGTACGACCCAGTATGAGAGACCAAGAAGAATGAAACTACCCGTTTGATTCCGGGATTATGATGTGTAGTTATACTTGTTCCAGATTAGTGGGGAAGATTGAGATGATTCTTTCATTGCTCTGTATATATTTCTAATTAATCCAGTAATTGTTTCTTACGTAAGCAGTTCACTTGTTGTATTCGTAAAAAATGTAAATAGTGTTAATGTCAATTGTATTTTCGTATCCTACGTGTTACATTTAATAAAAATATACAAAAGTAATGCTCATATAAAATTAAAGGTTTTTCGTTATTCTTGAGAGTCTCGGTAATATGATGATCAACAAATAAATTATTAGTTTTTCATTATGGCCTTGATAATCACTCGAATAGAAGCAATTTTTACTGTCTGTATGTTCCACAAAAACTATACCAACTACATGAAATGTGTTGATCACAAAATAGTAATATTTTCAGTGGGGTTTTCCATGTAAAACTCCCAGGAGTTTAAGAAAAACTCAAACTTACCCGTCCAACTCTCATTTCGGCGCTCGCGGTGTTTAATCAAGTATCAAATCAAAGATACGAGTTATTGTTTAAGAAAAATGAGCTGATGCCGACCTCAAACTGTAAATGTAGTTGAATATTCCAGAAACCAATAAGTTCCTATAACTTCTTAGTTTCGAAGATATCAGAGAAATAAACTCATTAATCTCTGCTGGTATATTTTATTATGGCAAAGTTTCCAAATAACATCCGAAATTTGTCAAGAACTTCGTATAGATGGCAAATTAGGAAAAATAAATCAGCTTACTAGATGAAATCAGCTCATTTTTCTTGAAACGCCGATTTATATTTTTTCATCATTTCCAATAGTTGAAACCAGAGGTCTTGAACGAAGCATTCGTAATCCAACTCCAGGCAGCACTATTACGATCTGCCATCAGCGGTAGTAGGTTGAACTACGAACGAATTGTTGGACTCAGCTGTCATTCAAAAATAAGTTTGAGTATATTCGAGAATGGAATAAAATATTTCTCTTTCTTTTATGAATGTAATTACATCCTAATGAGATTTACTAAATGTTTAATACTTTCAGTCATGTTTCTCAGTTTAATAAGTCAGATAGTCCAAAATCGTGAGTTCGCGGCTTCCTTATAGTTGAGTTACCTAGTCAAAGTTTACAGATCAGACTAGACTTGATGACTATATGAATATTTTAAAATTATAGGTGAGAGAATATCATAGACTGAAAGAAGAAGCAGCCAAACGATCTGCTAGATATATGCAAGAGCTAGACTCGGTTAACAGAGAGCAAAAAGCAGACCAAGATCGTTTGGATAATGTATCTAGAATGAGAACAGATGCTGAAAACAAGCATAGACAGAAGCTTCACGAGAAAGAAGAAATGGAGAAGCGAATTGAGAAATTAGCCGAGCACATAAAGTAATGCCTTTTTTTGCTAACTACTTCCATACTAATCATTTTTTTGTAGATCAAGTGAACAGGCTCTTCAAGATCAAAGACAATTAAGGGAAGATTTGCAGTCTGATGTTGGTTCTTCCAAGCACCGTGTCCATGAAATTCAAAAACAATTGGATGATGTTGCAGAGCAACTGGGAGATGCTAGAACTGATAAGCACGAAGATGCCAGAAGAAAGAAAAAACAAGAGATAGTTGAGAGATTCAAGAGTAATTATCCCGGAGTTGTAAGTTTTAGAAATTTCTGGAATACAATTTGAAATAAGTCAGTTTTATTTTATTTATTGGTCTTATTTAATAATTTATTTTAAAAATGACTTGTATGATTTCAGTATGACAGAATGATCAACATGTGTCATCCAATCCACAAACGGTATAATGTAGCCATTACCAAAAACCTTGGAAAGTATATGGATGCCATCGTTGTTGACACTGAACACACTGGAAGGCAGTGCATTAAATATCTCAAAGAACAAATGCTGGAGCCTGAAACCTTCCTACCTCTTGATTATCTTCAGGTAAAACCGGTCAAGGAAAGGTTAAGAAGCATAACTGAACCTAAGGGTGTGAAATTAATATTCGATGTACTTCAATTTGAGCCCCAAGCCATAGCAAAAGCAGTCATGTTTGCTACAAATAATGCCTTAGTTTGTGAAACCCCTGAAGATGCCATGAAAGTTGCATATGAACTTGGTGGTAGATTAGATGCAGTTGCTTTAGATGGAACATACTACCAGAAATCTGGAATTATTTCTGGTGGTAGTCTGGATCTTGCCAGGAAAGCCAAAAGATGGGACGAAAAACATATGGCGCAGCTTAAAGCTCAAAAGGTGACTTTTTCATATCTCTTTTTTTTGTTTCCCCAGATATTGAAATAATTTACTTCGATTCATTTTTTAGGAAAAATTAACTGACGAGCTAAGAGAATCAATGAAAAAATCTCGTAAAGAGTCTGAACTAAATACAGTTGATTCCCAAATAAGAGGTTTGGAAACCAGGTTGAGATACGCCAAAACTGATATGGATAGTACTGTAAGAACATGAAAAATTCAGCAATCAACAGATATACTAGTTATATTCTTTCAGAAAAAACAAATAAATATAGTAGAGCGTGAGTTAGGCCGCCTCAATGAAGATATGAAAAAGTATGGACCTCAAATCGAGCTCATAGAAAAAAGCATGCAAACACGTGAACAGCAAATTGAAGAGATCAAGTTAAAAATGAACTGCCTTGAGGATGATGTTTTCTCTGACTTTTGCAGAGAAATCGGAGTTCGTAACATAAGACAGTATGAAGACAGAGAACTTCGGGCTCAAGAAGAAAGAAAGAAAAAGAGGCTGGAATTTGAAAAACAAATCAATAGAATTTCCAGTAATTTGGATTTTGAACGAAGCCGAGATACTCAAAGTGAGTTTACCTTACATAATACCTAAAACATTTTTGGGAAAGAAAGTTTTTGGCTTTCTGCTACTCCATCTTGATACAGAAAAATAAATCAAATAAGCAAATGAATTTCATTACGATGTCATCGATGACATAATTAGATCAAACTAATTCAAAGGTTCAACAATTGTTTTGAGCGTGATTCAGAACTCCTCAGATTCATATCAAATTTGTTGAAAAGTTTGGGTCCTAGATAAAAGTAATTCTTATGGTAAAGAGCAGTTCGATGGAGGCAATAGTTTAGCTTCTCTGTATCTATAATCTTTCTAATATATAATTTTTAAAAAAGATTTTTGAATAATTTGCAATTTTTTTGTCCCGCCTCATCTCAGGCTTCCATAAGTTGTTATTCTAGTGCAAATGATTTATACAGATAATTTGAATTTTGGTGATAATTTTAACATATAAATGATAGGGTCATTCCATGACATCAGTTTAATTCACAGTGGAAGTAGTTACGTTAGGTTAGGTCAAAAGTGAGTGGGTCTATTCAACCCTCCACTGCAACCTGCAAAGGTTGCAATGTGGCTCACACCTATTCAAACTCGTCCAAATAAACCCAGCTTATTGACGAAGCCGATTAGTTTGTATGGTGAGTTATCTTTCAGGTCAGATGGTAAGAGAGTGGTTCTACCATACTCTGAAAACCTGATTCGGTCCACGGCGGGGCAGCTACAAAGTATATGCTCTGCTGTTTCATCATATTCCAAACAGAAGCGACACACATTGTCTTCCGACAGTCCGAGTCTCTGCATATGATGATTCAGACGACAGTGACATGTGAGAGGGCCTGTTAGACATCGTAGTTCATCCCTTCTAAAGTCCCATAACTATTTGGTTTCAAGTTTCGAAGGGTGAATGAACGCCTTGGAGTGAGCCACCCCTGGAAGATTTTGACAGAAGTCTTTAAAACTAATTTTTTTGTATTTTTGGAAATCGAGTTAGTCGATCTCGAGTAATTAGAGTTTATATTCGTTTTAAGGATCTGCAAACGATAAATATCAAAATTATAAAAAACTGTATTCTAAGCTCTTTCCAGTCCATTAAAGTGATTATTTATATAATGGACACATTCACTTCCTGATAATGAAGAAGTTTGTGCACAAGTTCATTTTTCACATTATCGAATATTTCTGGGGTAATTTCGTTAAAAGCACCTCCTATTCTGATTATGCGCTTTTAAACAGACCGCGGTTGTTTAACATATATTTTAGATTTCACGAATCCCCACCTAAAATTGAAATCCTCTTATCAGGTAATCTATGAGTTCATTCTAAGGAAGCACATTTGCCTATTCACCGGTTTAGATAATTGTCATCTAGCCAGCCTATCTTGCTGAAATGTAACATCAATTGAAAACTTATTTGGGTTTGTCAATTATCCAAACCGGTAGGCAAGCAGACATTGTTTCTCAGAAGAGCCCACTAGATCACCTGACATGACGCATCTAGACTTTTTGAGGGGATACATGTCACACAACCGCAGTTCATTTTGAGAACTCGTTGATAGTAAAAGAGCATTTCCTATATTATGAAATAGATATTTCATAATATAGGAAATAAATTTGTGAACAAACTTCATTATTATCATGGAGCGAATGGTTGACATTTTGAATATTCATTGGAATGAACTGGAGTGAATGTTTTTATTTAAATAGTTGAACGCCCGCAATAATCTGTTAAAGGAGGAATAATTTTATATTAAATATTCTTTTGACATTTATATTTTTCAAAACTGTTCCCAAAACGACTATGGAATAAATGGGATATTATTTCAAAATACGTCACAAACATATAAGTACTATTCAAAAGGTTCACAGAAAAAAATGTGTATACCTAAATTATCATATAGGTTTTTAAATCAGCAACTTACCTTTAGGACTCCTGATTCCCAAAAATGTTTCAACTAAAATACTTTCCATCACTGATCCATCCATCCCGAACAATGGCAAACCATTGTTCGGGAAAACTGTTGAGCACGTATTACTTCAATCATTTTGGATATTACATCGGGAAGCGCATAATTTAAAAATGGCCCCACAATGATAGAATTACAAAAATACTTTCATTTGTCGAGCGAAATTTCGAAAGATTAATTTGTAGTGAGAAAGAATAATAATTGATTTTAATAGTCACGTTGTTTTCATATTTATTGGGTGGAAATGCGGATCGGCGTAATGGATGTAGATTTCAATTTTCTAGGAAAAACTGCATATTCTGTGGACAGCTGAATTAGGTAAAAATAATTGAGTAATAATCCATAACTATTTAATACTTTACAGACAATGTGAGTCGTTGGGAACGCACTGTCAATGATGAGGAGGAAAAACTGGAAACATGCAAGAAACAGGAGTCAAAACAGAGGGATGAAATCGACAAAGACTTGCAGCAAGTAGAGCAGTTGAAAGCTTTGAAATTGAACAAGAAACAGGAAGTAGAAGCTGCTGAAGAAGAAGTTGGCAAAGCCCGAAGAGAAGTTGGATCTGTTGCAAAGGATGTGCAGGCTGCTCAGAAATCAACGGTCTCCCTCGAAGGCAAGATTGAGAGTAAGAAAAGTGAAAGGCATACTATTCTTATGCAGTGCAAGGTTAGTTTTTTCTTCAATAATTCCTATTTCGAACAATCTCAAGAATCTTTACTATTATAAATGTGAAAGTTTGTGAGGATGGATGAATGTATGTATGTATGTTCGTGGCTCTTTCACGCATTAACGACTGAAGTGATTTAGATGAAAATTTACATAAATACAGCTTATACATCAGAATAACTTAGGCCAGAGGTTCGCAAACTGTGGGGCGCGACCCTCAGGGGGGCGCGAAGCTTTTTGAGTGGGGGGCATGAGAAAATAAAAAAAATAAATAATAATAATATGTATTTATTCACTTTCTTACGTGTTTACAATAAAACTACATTTACATATAGAAATGAACAGTGAACAAATAAAATACATCTTACGAGGCAAAATGATCTGCCTGTGTGTGAGGAATAAGACATTGAATGAGAATCATGCATTAAATTAAGTACTAAGATATAATTTCAAAATAGCTACATTTCAACAGAATATAATAAATAAAACCAATCAATGTATTGGAATAAGTACTAGATATAAATAAAACTATAAGTTTAAACTGGACATATTTGAACAGAATATGAATAAGTACTGAGTATGGATGAAAATAAAAGTTTGAACTGTGACAGAATAAAAATTGAATAAAATAATCCATTGAATCCTAGAAATCAGTTATAAAAATATCAGTTTAAATTGGATACATCCGAACAGAATATAAATAAATGAAAACAGTCAATGAATTATGAAATGAAGGTGATTTCAATCGTAATGGTTCCAGACTAAAAAATGAATACACAATATATATCTACAATCGAGAAAGTAAGTATTTAAATTTATATTAGTCTACGTATCTCTGCTCGTGGTGTATCCTTAGAAAATAATTTGATCTTTGTATTGAATTTTTTTGAGATTTGATTCGCTTCTTGAATTTTCAGGAAGAAAACTCTGAAGTTTTGGTCCTAAATACCGGTAGGATTTCTTCCCAACTGATTTGAGCATTAATGGTATGACGATACTACGATTCCGACGTGTAGCATATTGATGGGGATGAGCAGTTAATTCTTTTTTGTTTTTATGCTGTACAACGGTAATATTTATAAAAAACAGCTTTCTGGGATCGAATATTTCAGATTCTGAGTAAAGTAGATCGCTAGGGTAGTGGTATCCTTTCCGTAGGATACATCTGATAAATCTCTTCTGCATAACCTCAAGAGAATGTAGATGAGATTTCGCCACTCCACCCCAACCAGTTATACCATACCTTAGATGGGGCTCTACTAAACTCTTATATAACATTCCGGTATGAACAGTCAAAGCGAGTAGACGTATGAGTGTGTGCTCTGCAAGCTATTGTATTTAAAACGCATAAATCTCAACAATTTGAGTGAAACAAAGTTGTGAATAGGAGCTGTGAGTACCACTACTGTTGATCGAATAGTTAGTATGGCCCTCAATCAGAAGGACTTCCAAAAGCTAATCAAAGACACCATGAAGGCGATAATGTCATATCAAACCTTAATGGCGTCGTTGATAAAAAATGTTACCGATCACTTGAATGTCAAAGTGAATGAAATAATGTCGAAACAATAAGAGAAGATAGAAGAATATGAACTAAAGATGAAAGCACTTCAAAGTGAAAATGAAAATCTTCAATCTCAGTTAGATAAGCACGACCAGTTCCAGAGAAGAAACTGTGTTCGTATATTCGGCATTCAAGAATGTGAAGGTGAGAATACTGAGGAGCTGATACATAATTTAATGAACAAAACCATGAAATTGAAAATTAATATATGTATCTGCGAACACCGAATATTGCTATCGAGTTGGTCGTCCGATTATAAAAACACCAAATGATGAAAGAAACCAAACAAAACCTCGAACGATACTCATTCGTTTTTTAAATTATAAAGATAGACAAATAGTTATGGAAAATAGGCGACATTTGAGAGGCAGTGGCGTGTTGATTAGAGAAGATCTAAGCAAAGAAAAACTCGAGTTGATGAGAGCAGCAACAATGAAATATTCATGTAGGAATGTATGGACAATGAACGGGGATGTTTTTGTGAAAAAGTAGAAAAAGAAAAATAATCAAACGAATTGATTTGAACTGAAACATAATGAGAATACACGAACAGGCGCGGTGACACAACACAACTACGCACAATTATTGCGATTTGCTTTTTTTTTCAATGTACTTTCAGATTCTAAATATCTTCTTGTAAATGAAAAAACTACTTTTGTTACATATATACTTATAAACCTACTTATAAACAATAGCCGAAATGGAAAATATATCTTGTTATTATCAGAATTTTAGGGGAC